>CATIWR010233766.1:0-27867 GCA_949677035.1 Omphalea diandra | reverse complement strand
CTATATATATAAACAATATATATGATATCGCTCACCCTCTCTCTATATTTATATATATATATATATATATATATATATATATATATATATATATATATATATATATATATATATATATATATTATGTATATAAATATTAATTTCATCTTAATATACATATATTATTTTAATATATATTATCTTCATATATATATATATATATTATTACTTTAATATTAAATTTAATATTCTCTTTTAAATTATATGTTTAATATTACATTTATATTATACTAATATATTTCATATATTATATTATTATATAATATCACTAATATAATTTAATACTTTTACTTTATTCTATTGTAACTAAATATTATTAATATAGTATACTATATTATATATTTAAAATAATTGAATAATATTAATATAAAATTATATTAATATTTATATTATAATAAAATAGCAATGGACCAACAATAGAATTTTTTTGTAGCTAGAATTTTCTGTCGCTAGGCCTAGCAACAGAAAAATTCCATCACTAAGCCTCTCATAATAAAATAAAAAAGAGACTTAGTACCGGACTAGCAACAAAATTTTTTGTTACTAAGTCTGTCTTTTATTTTATTCATATATATATATATATATATATATATATATATTCTTAATACATATTAATTTTTTAATTTAATATTAAATTAATATATATTATCTTTATAAATATATATATATATATATGTATTTAATTATTTTGTTAATTTAATATTAAATTTAATATTCTCTTTTAAAATTAAATTTATATTATACTTATATATTTCATTTATTATATTATTATATAACATCATTAATATAATTTAATATTATTAATATAAGCTTATATTAATATTTATATTATAATTAAATAGCTCTAGAATTTTCTGTTGCTAAACCATTCTTTTATTTTATTATGAGAGGTTTAGCGACAAAATTTTTCGTCGCTAAGCCTAGCGACGTAAACCTCTCTTTTATTATATATATATATATATATATATATATATATATATATATATATATATATATAATATTAAATTAATAAAATTAATATGTAAACCTCTCTTTTATTTTATATATATATATATATATATTTAATATTAAATTAATAAAATTAATATATATATATATATATGTATACATATTTAATTATTTTATTAATTTAATATATATAGTATTAATTTAATATTATCTTTAAAAATTATATATTTAATATTATATTTATATTATACTTATATTTCATATATTTTATTATTATATAACATCATTAATATAATTTAATTTTATTACTTTATTATATTTTAACTTTATATCATTAATATTATTGATATATTCAAAATTATTTATATATAATTTAATATTATTAATATAAAATTATGTTAATATTTATATTATAATTACATAGCGATGGAACTAACAACGAAATTTTTCGTTGTTAAGCCTAGCGACAGAAAATTCCATAGTTAAGTTGTCCGCATCGAATTGGCGCCAACTTAGTGCTGAGTTTCTCTATGAATTTTGCCACGGATTTCTAATTTGTTGCTATTTTTGGAATTTCACTGGAAATTCGTCACAATTCAGTCACTTTTTATCTACGGAAAAACCATCGCTATTTCGACAGATTTTTGTAGTGTTTTTTTTTTTTCGATTTATGCAGAAGTAAAGAAAGCTATACCCACAAGCGAACAATTTTAATTCCAATTGATACCAGCACCAATAGCAACAACTCCTTAACCAAAAGGAGCAGTCGATTCAACAAGAGAAACAGTAATGGTAATGGAAATGATTGCTTTAGTACTAAAAAAGATCTTTGCAGTTTCGTTAACGAGAATAAAATATGCTAATTATTATTTATTAATTAATTTATTAATATTTCTTCTTTTTTTTTTTTATATCATTAACATGATATTTATAATTTGTTTGTTTAATTTGATTCTTATTTAATCTCTCTGGTGGTCATAGATTTTTTTCTCTGATTCATGGATCGTTTCAAGAATCTGGCGCTTCATAAGGTACTCCATTTTCTTCTTCCTTAGCATCATGTACTTCAGTTCTATTTCTTTTTTTTCCCCAATTTTCTTACATTAATCTTGCTTCTTCATGAGATCTTTACCTTTTTGTTGTTTTGAAATAGTTATGAGATTTTTCTCAAGAGATCCTTCTAGAAAAAAGGAGATCTCTTTTAAAGATATAAATAAAGTACCCATAAAGGTAACATAATACAGTGCTATGTAGAATTCAAACCAGATTACCCATTTATAAGTTAGTTGTTTTGTTTTTTTATTATTTAATATTTGAATTGAATTTATGCTTCTGGTAATGAATGATCTGATATGGGTTTCTATATTTATTCAAGCAATTATTTGATTTGATATGAGCTACTCAACAGCTGAAGGAGACTACAAAATCATCTAATTGCACGTGGTCTGTACAATGGAAGAGCTTATAACAGCTAATCCGCAAAATCGGAAGCTTCATAAAGAGAGTGAGAGAAAATCCTTTATATGAATTTTTAATTTTTTTTGCTGTCTTCAAATTTTTTATATAAATTATTATTGTTTACTCCATCCATATCTTTTATGAAATAGATCCCTTTGCCTTTTCCTCCCATAATTTGAGTTTTGATCTCAAGAGAGCTGCTCTCAAGGCATATGTATCGGTTGTTGGTATCTTTTCTTATTTAGGTATGTTCATGTAATTTTTTAATTGGAAAAAGTTTTGAAAAGCATGTATGCTCTTGAACTGAATTTATGCTTCTAACATGAACAATTTGATATGGGTTACTATATTTATTCAAGCAATTATTTGAATTGATATAAGGGACTTAATAGCTGAAGGAGGCTGCGAAATTAACTAATTTACATGGTCTCTGCAATGGAAGAGTGTATAACAGCTAATCCATGGAATTGGAAGCTTCATAAAAAGAGGAGCTAAAATTCTCTACATCAATTTTTACTTTTTTTTGTTGTCCTCTAATTTTATATTTAAATTCTTATTGTTTACTCCATCTATATGTTTTATGATATAGATCCTTTTGCCTATTCCTTTCATAATTTGAGTTTAGATCTCAAAAGAGCTGCTTTCAAAGCATTTGCATAGGTTGTTGGCATCTTTTCTCATTTAGGTATGTTTACATAGTTTTTTTAATTAGAAAAAAGTGTTAAAAAGCCTATATGTGCAGTAACTTTTAATCCATAATCTTGATTTTGAATAAGATGAGCGAGTGATATTTCGCGGTTTATGATTTGTAATCGAATCTGTCATTGTTGATGGTAAATTTTTTAGTACCATTTTGACTTCTGCCATTATCTTAAGATCGGAAGTTCATATTAATGCTATAGTGAATGGTATCAAAGGTCTGTTTAGTTGTTTGGTTCTTTTATTATTTAACGTCCCACTGTGATATTGATAAGCTATAATTTACTATTATATTTATAAGTATAATTTAATTTTTAGATAAGTGTGATTCTTTCAGATGAAATACCAAGCGAAGGTGATGTAATGGCATATGATTTCCATTACAATATTGGTGCAATAAAGATTGAAACAGATGTCCAATCACAACAGGAAGGCAAAGGCATGTAGATGATTCTTTCAGCATTGATCCAAACTTGCTGGATGAAAAACCATCTAAATTTCGTCCTTAGTCTGATCAATCTAATTTAGTTTTCGGGGATACAATGTTAGCACTTGGTCGATATCATGATGAGCGATATGAGCTTATGGTTGTTGCTGGCAAATTCAGGTATGATATGATTAAACAACTTGATAGGCTGATGTATAATTTGGCAGATTAGTTCTATTGGCAACTAATTTCTCTCTTTTTTTACCCCGTCCCTCTAATTGGGTGGGATTGCAAAGAGCTTTTTAGGTCAGATTGTGAAATTTCTAAAGGACATCTTTCTCACATGTATACGTGATTAAGTTAGAAATTTCGAAATCATTAGAGAAAGATACCATCCATATGTTTTATTTTTTACTTCATCTTTCCAATCTAATGTCCATTTTTGTTGTGTATTTTTGTACGATCCTATTATAAGGGCGAGTGAAAGGGAGTATTATCGCCATCTTATTGTTGGTTGTGTCGTTATATTGGTAGAGGAAGGAGAGAAAACTTGGGTGTTGAATTTGGTATTGAGTTTCTAGGGTTGATTTAGGAGTTTTTAACCTATTTTTGAATATATTTGGTTTTGATGTTAGCGGATTGCCGCGGATTGTGTTCGTGGCGGTGGGAATGGCAACAAGGGAATGGGATCGCAACGTTTTTACTTTGAGAGAGGATTTTTTTGTTTCAATTTTTATTTCTCTTCTTTCTTCATGAATGTGATGTTTTTTTTTTTTTTTGAATGAATTACTCAATTACTCCTCAATTGTTTCCCATGGACGTTTTTTGAATGAATTATTCTTGAATGCATTGTTTTAACTTGAAATTAGATCAGATCAGACTTGGTTTGACGACATTGCTGCAATTTGGAGAGTTCAATGTGTATACATATTATATGAGCTCTATTTTGGAATCAACTAGTAAATTTTGGGTTGGAAAGGGTGCTTCAACAATTTAGTTTATAGGGCCATTATATATTCCTATTTTTACTGCAATATATCTATATGTCTGAGATATAATATCATTGTATTCTGGAAGTATATGAATAGAATTATAAATATAATTATTTCTCATTATTAAAAATATTAAAATTTGGATATTTAAAAAAAATTAATTATTCCAATAGCGAAGCACGGGCCACTAGCTAGTTATTGTATATAGCAAACACAACATGCTTGTATGGAATTCCTAAAAGGTCCCATGTCCTACATTTACAAGTCTTCTTATTAAGGTTCATAACATATTGTGTATAACATAAGTTCAATTGATAATTTTTTCTCCTGTTGGGGTTTGATTCATGCTTGGTTGTTTCAAGTTAGATTTTGAATATTTAGATGGATATCCCCTTTCTAACTCAACATGTAATGCCTAAACTAGCTCGTGCTTTAACTTGTAAATTTGATAGAACCTATTCCAAAATTTGGACTCTTTGAATTAATAAACCTATTGTGTGTGTGTGTGCATATATCTATAGAAACTAAATCCTCTAATAAATCTAAAAGAAAAGTTGCACAAACAATATGAGTAATACAACTAATATTATACAATCCTCAAAATTTAAAAGTATAAAATATGTTGGCCCTACCTCCACTAAATAGTAGGTATAAATAGTAGGTACAATGAAGTGGATGACAAGACAAGACAATAACTATCTATAATGTTTCGAGTTAGCAAAAAGGATTTGAAATGTTGAAATAATGGAGTGAGTGCTACTCAGTAAGTAGATAAATATATAATAAAGGGAGAACAAAAAAAAATTTAGGCACTAATTATGTACTACATATATAAAATCAAATCAACAATCAAATTAACTGAATAAATATTATTTTAATAAAACACATTTTTAATTGTAATAATAAATTATGAATTAACACTGTAATTTAAATAAAAAAATCTCATACACTCAAAACATGTATCATATTGATCAAAGTTGAGAGTAAAAATTGACATCTTGGGCATAATGATGTTGCCGATAACCAAAGAATAAATATAAACTGGTCTTACATATGTGCAGAGCGACCTACATTAGGCAACTACCTAGTACACATTGAAAAGATTATATGTATACCATACACTGTCAATATAAACAGTAATAATTATAGTTATAAATGTCACCAGTTATCACGATGTTAATATAATAGATTCATATCAAGAGTGTATCAAACTATTTATCTAATTGTATAAACTAAAAATTCAGTTAATTATATTTCAAAGTTAAGATACCATTTTTTGCTCTCTATTTACTATAAATAAAATAGTTATTGTGTATATAGAATATATTGAAAAACAACCAGGTTTATAAACTTATCCATTCACTCCAAATTGTAGAAAAGACAACTTAGCTAGCAAGAGGGCTTGTGCGGCCTGCAACTGAAGTAGGATCTTCTCCTAAATAAATGAATGAACGGAAAGATTAGAATAAAACTTAATTCTAAACAAACTTTAGTATATACAAAATAAAAAAATCGAGTCCTAAATTTTATGAAAAATTCGACAAAGTTCCGATGTAGACTAGATTTTCTTTTAAATTCATAAATGCTATAATGAGTATTATCAAGACAAAACAATCATAAATCAACAACTCAAACAATTCAACAATGTTATTTGCGCTTACAAAAATATTAGTTTCATCATTCTTATAACTTCTTTTATTATTTTTCAAAATCTTATTCTCAATTATAGTATCATTTCTCCATAAAAATAAAATTTGTTTAATTATTTTAATTCTTCACATTTAATTTATATATCATAATTTCATAAAATATAAAAGTTCAACTACATATTCATATCAATTCATTTTTATTTCTTAATTATTTTTTCTATCATAATCTTATTTATTTAAAATATTAACTATTATTTATACAAAATAAACTCACTCAATTTTAAAAACATAAAATATATGGCTATTCAATCAAATAATAAGATTTTTTTTTATTTTCATAATCTTTATTATTATTATTATTATTATTATTATTATTATTATTATTATTATTATTATTATTATTATTATTTCTCATGAATATTTTCAACACTTAGTTATTTAATACATTTCAATATACTGAATTAAATTCAAATAATAATTTAGATCTAATAATCAGGGAATTCAATATATATATATATATAATTAATAGAAATTCAACTCATAGATTAAAGGGAAAATTAATACTATAGTTACTTACCTAATAAATTTAATTTCAAATGCTCAATTTATTAAGAGAAAAAGCTTGAATTCCATTTTGATGGAGATCTCTTTGTTTCTCTGTCTCTCTCTCTCTCTGTCTTTCTTTCTTTTCCGCTAGGTCTCTACCTTGTCTGTTCTATTTGTTGCTCATTTTTTTGTTTAAAACACGGTTGGTCTAGAGTTTTATGGACTAACTCTCTCTCTCTCTCTCTCTTTTAATTGTTCCATTACAACATAAATATAATTTAAGTTTGCATAAGCGCTTAGATGAAGGTTTGCATAAGTAGTAAGTTGGCTACATGTAACCCTTCTTAGTTGGGTTTGATTCCTAACTTTCACATTTTGGCTCTCATTTTCTTCTTTCTTCTCTTTTTTTTTTTTAAAAAAAAAAAAAAACAAAGGGGAGTTATATAGCATTCCTTGATACTCCATATGAAACCTCTTCATCAACTTACTCTTTATCCATTCAAACATTATCAAGATTGGCATGTCTTCACCAACCTTTAAATAGAGCATTAGATTTGGTAGGTGTATAGAAGTTGCTTCTTGCCTTGGATCATGTCTCATCACCCGCTAATTTGCATTATCATCTAATTCCTTAAGGAATTTCATTTGGTCTTCAAAAGTCTTCTTTGTATCAAACACAATAGATGACCATAGCTTCTTCTTATAAGCAAGACCTCTTAGAAGTTTCTTGAAGTTGTCATACATATGTTTAACACAGTATTTATGTTTAATATTTGGCATGACAACATTAAAAGCATTTACTAAGCTTAGTAATTACATCAAAACAATTGTACCATACACAAAGTCTAATGAATAACCACTAAATCAAAGGAATGAAAAGGATAAAGAAACTAATCTTTGTTCATTCTTGTGCTTTTTGGGTCCAAAATCATCAACTAGTAATAGCAATCAAGTTCAATTGGCTTTACACTCAATATCTACATAGCTAATAGAAAAAATGTTTATGTTCTCATTCCCATCCCTAGCAATAGCAACCAATAATTAAACCCTCTCATTGAACTAATGATAACCATCTAACCCAATTATAGATCTCAAACCAACAAAGTAACATCGCTTTTGAGTTGTCAATCTTCCATATATGCACTCAATTCTTGGCAAGAATCTTAGCATGCTGCCCTTAATTTCTACAAATTTTTTCATTGACACAATCAATCTCAAACAATTCTTGGTAATTATCCTTATTAAAGCATTCTTATCTAATCTATCCCAAAACCCTTTTCTAATTGTCCACTCATTTAAAGCTTTTTCTAAAGACTTTGTGATCTCTAAACTTTATTCCTTTACATAATGGTAGGTCTTCACTCCATGAACTTCATTAAAATCAAGGCACATTTTAGCTTCTTCATCTGACCTTCTTAAACTGTACAAGTTATCATTGTTTGATTTCCCTTTACTAAATTCTATGAAGCCTTTTTCTTTAATATTTGCAACCATATTTCTTTCATTTTTGGCTCCACTTTTAACATCCTCATATGAATTTTTGTTTCTATTTCCATTTGCAGTAGAATTAATCCCAAGTTTATTCAGGGACCCGCTACTGTCTGCCATAAGAGCTAGGGAAAAACTAGAATTAAAGTTTGGAAAGGAACTGGGTGTACTAAAAGCAACACAAAGTGCGTGTCACTAACGATTCCACTATTTTGTTGTTGATCTTTTGCATAATTAGAGTATGAATTATCTGAAATAGCTCATAAATATTTAAAATTAATTTTAAAAATATTTGAAACCTCCAGCTACTTGAGTTGGTGAGCGTGCCGTGCTCAAAATATCAAAATCGTTAACTCAGAAGGCGCACTGGCCTAATTAAGTCTTTGACAATTTTACCATTTTAGTCTTTGAATTCTAGCATATTTACATGATTACCCTAGGTTTCATTTGTCGCTACGAGCCTACTACTTCGACCTCACAAGCATCTTTTTGTTTCCCATCCCTTCTTCCCCGACCTCACCCAACGCTACTCTTTTACCTTCCTTGCCTTTTAAAACTATTTCCTCTCTCCCTTCGCCCTCGTCAACCTTCTCTGCTACCACCTCTGCCTTCAACCGCCTCCTCTTCAACACCCTCTTCTAAATCACCTACCATGTCTCCTCTAATTGCAGCACCGTTAAGATCAGCCATAACCCCGCCATCAACACTGTTGATCTTGTCCTAACATTGTTGATATCTCCTTCAATTCAATTTGGCCTTGAGACAAGGTAATTGTTTACGTGAGAAATTTCTTATTGTACTTATCAATTTGGTCTGTTTCTTTATCGTTTTATTTTGTTAAAAATTATCTTTATTTTTCGGATTCTTGTTCTTTGCACTGTTTAGTTTTTCTTTCCATAATTTTGAAGGAAAAAAAAAAAGTTGAATTAGAACTTGGTTTGTAATTTGCATTTGATTAAAAAATTGTACATTTTGCTATACTCTATTTTTAGTGCCTTTTTTTTTTTCTGTGTTCATTCTATTTATTGGTAAGAGTTGTATTGTAACTGTTCGGTGAAATTTTTGGATACAAGGTACTTTTGGAACCAATGGATAATTCAATTGTTAATCCTTTTGTGTAAAGCCTGATGAATTAAAGAGGTTTGAAATTGCTAGTGGAAGAACTATAAATTGAAATGGACACCGTAAAAGACTTCTCATATAAAATTAATGCAGCTGAGTTGAGCTCGAACTTGAGTATTAGACTCGAGTTGGGCTCGAGCTTGACAGTATTCGATTTGGTTTGGCTTGATTACACCCTTGTATAACATAGGTAGAAATGCTTTTTTGGTCAATTTGGGTTTTTTTCTGAAATTTTTAAATAAATACACAGCAAACTACTAACTCCTCTCATCTCCTTTTGCCATTGTCAGGTGCTCGCAGCACTGAGCAAATTGCTGTTTTGCTTTATTAAGAGTTTGATTTCTGTTCAATTCTGCATTGCCTCCATATTCCCATTGTAGCTACTAAGAATAAATTTGGTCATAAATTTTTCATAGGAGAAGAAGGGGAATTTGGAAGTTAGTCCAAATGCTTCCACACCAAATGGTACAATCTCCAGCAAGGCTAGGCCTTACCAACCCAAATTCGCCTTCTTTACAAAACCCTACCCCAACCAAGTTCCCCTCGTCTTCCTCTCAACAACAACTACCGCCCCCGCATCCCCAACAACAGCAGCAGCAGCCGCATTCTGCCAACACTGCCACATCCTCAGCTCTCCTCTCTCTCCTCCCTCCTCTACGTAGGGCCCAATGTCTTCTTCTCCAGATGGCCTCATTAGCCTCCAAGTTCTTCGAAGTCTCTCCCAATCGATCCCTTTGGCTCTCTGCATTTCGTGGATCACTACCTACTTTCCTCTCCGCCCAGTTCCAATCAATGCCTCCACCTCCTCTCGAATTTACTCCCACATCTTCTAAGGAAATTCTCTCCCTTTTCACTTCCCTCCAGACCCAACTCTTCGAAGCAGTGGCTGAGCTCCAGGAAATCCTCGATCTTCAAGATTCCAGGCAAAGACTTGGCCGGGAAATCAAGTCCAAAGATTCTGCTCTTCTCAACTTCGCCAATAAGCTCAAAGAAACTGAACGAGTCCTTGATATCCTTGTTGATGATTACTCTGATTATCGACGCCCTAAAAGAGCAAAATCAAAATTATTAGAGGATGTTCAAGCGGATGACGATGACGATGTGAAGAATACCACTGTTGCCTCTCAGCTTGAGTTGTCTGATATTTTATCTTATGCTCACAGGATAAGCTACACTACTTTTGCACCTCCAGAATTTGGTGCTGGGCAAGCTCCACTTCGTGGGGCGTTGCCTCCTGCTCCGCAAGAAGAGCAAATGCGAGCTTCTCAGTTGTATGCTTTTGCTGACCTTGATGTCGGACTGCCTAAAAGGGTTGAAGCTAAGGAGAGAACCATTGAGGCAATTATTGAGCTGCCACCACAGCTAGGGGAGACCAATCAGCTTGCAAATTTCCCTGCCATTCAGGGATTGCTTCCCCCCAACATTACAGTTCCATCTGGGTGGAGACCTGGGATGCCAGTGGTGTTGCCAACAGATTTACCCCCACCACCACCGGGGTGGAAGCCTGGGGACCCATTGCCTCCATTGGAGTCTCTTCCTATGCCTCGGATGGTGGAGCAACAATTGCAGCCAGTTGCTGCTCACGGTTTGCATAAGCCACCTGAGCCAATACAGGTTCGACATGTGCAGCTTGATATTCTTGATAATGATGATGATAGTAGTGAATACACCTCCGATGGCAGCACGGACGATGAAGACTAAGAGGGTGATGGTAACTATTAGTTGGTAATATGAAGTGCCCCGGATAAGGATGCTGATTCCTTACAATTCAGTATACTTGCAAAAAAAAGGTATAACAATTCTCAGTCCATTCTTTTCTTTTTTGATATTAATGGTCACAATTAACACGCATGTTCCTGTATTATTGTGTATATACCGCTGTAGCTTATCTGGTTTATGACTGATTGCTATTTATTTGTTTTTTCAATTATTATCTTTAGTAGTCACATTCTTGGTGATTGGGCTACATGACTATGAAATCGAAACAGTGTTCTTTTTGTATGATAATCACAGGATGGTTTGTCTTGATTTTCTGTTATGCATTGTTGAACTTTTTAGGATTGATCTACTTGTGTGAACATGATGTTAACACTTCAAGAATGATTCCATCTCTGTTTGTCATGCTTGGCATGGTTTTTTTTTTTTTTTTTCTTTGGTTTTAAATTTCTTACTGTGATTTTCTGCTTTGCTGTTTGCCTTTTCCAAGGATATTGTACTCCATATTTTATTGTCTGTTAAGCGGTTCTTTCTTTTGTAGGTACCACTATGTATTTTGCTTTTGTGCCCTGTGATTCTTTTGTATAAAATTAATGTTTCTCTTCATTAAATAAGTAATTTCTGCTTTGACTTCGGAGCTGAATGAGATGAGATGATTTGTGTTCAAAATGATATGTTTCTCTTCGTTAAATAAGTAGTTTCTGCTTTGTCTTCAAAGTGAGATGAATGAGATGATTCGTCAATGTTCCAATGCATTTTAAAACCCATTTCTCATTAGATGAACTTGAAATGCACTCTGCCTCTCTGTTTCACTGTCTAGGGGCTGATTAATTTTCAAATCACTTCCTGTATCTGTTCTTTTATGAATTGGATTTTTTAAAGAGATTTTTTAAAAATTTTTTTTGCTGCATTTGCGTTCTTTACGAATTTGCATGGCATCTTGATTATATGACCTTTGCAATCAGTTATTTGAAATACCATTAAACTACATTTATATGTAGCATGGATCATTGCAATTTCCACTTTGGGCATTTATGTTCTGCAGAGCTTTTCTCTCGTATGTCTTAGTTCATTGTGTTTGATTTGTTTGTAGGTATTGCTGCTTGTGTTTCTTTCCCATCCAATCCTGATAATAGTTGGGATGATTAAGGAAATCTTAACTTTTTTCAAATAAAAACTTTTTTTTTCCTGAATTTAATTTGTCAAGTTTGTTAATTCAAACTCCTGCTAATACATGTGTATAACCTACCAGGAGGAGGCAGCTGTGATGAAGGCTTCAGGCAAGCCTTGGTATCAGACAATTATTTTCAGATAGTGACTACATGAGTTTGACTTCTCAAAATGGCTTGATGTTGCCCAATAATTTTGATTTGTGCATTCCATATTCAGTTGGACAAGCTTTTGTTTTTTCTGTTTATTTTCTTAGCTACTCTTTGATTGTTCTGTTTGGACATGGATGAAAAGGGGTGGGCAGAGGAGTGGATTAGGTGCATGTCAAGCACAACATTTTCCCTGCTTCTCTTTTACCTGTTAGGTCAAAGAGTTGAAATTAAATATGCCAGCATTTTTACTGGGTATCATGAGTAACACTTTTACTGGTTTGAATTGTAGAGTTGCTCTTTTTTTTTTTCTTTTCTTGTGTTCAAACTTTTTTAAAGAATGAAGGCTAATGATTTGGATGTATGCATGTTTCATTTGCTTTTTCCACTATGACGTCAGATTTGCATCAGCGGGAGTTCATTTTTTATGATTCGTGATTGAGGTTTATCTTCTTCGAATGTGTTAGGTCCTCGAGTGCTATGGGCATTGACATAGTTTTAATGAATCTTTCGAATCATACCAGTCTTTGCTTATCAAGCAAATCTTTTTTGGGTGTATTACGGATGTTCTAAATTATATCACATGATCAAATTTGGATAAAACTGATCTGTTGGTGGAAGATATTCCTCAGTTCCTGTTGAAGTTGTGTTCCGCTTCATTGTCCTGGCCTGAGCAGTTTTTGGTTCGTTTACTATTACCATCCTTTTTGTTAAGAATACTTTCCAAAAAGGAGCTTGTTAAATGGATCTAATTGATCAATCGAAGGGTCCTATATAGTAATTTGATGGTAGGTATATATTTTTATTCTTTTTCAACATGACAAATTAAAACTCTGATGTAATTTCCGACAAAATTTTCATCGAAATGTTGACATTGTCCGCTTAAAATGCCACATATATGTTGATTCTTCTGAAAAATTTTAGGCACCTCAACAAATGTTGGGCTTATATTGCCAATGGATAGGGGTGAGCAAAATCGAATGGAAATATAAAAATTGAATTCAATTAACTAATTCGATTCGGTTATCTCTTATATTTTGGTTTGGTTGTTATTACATAAATTTTCAGTTTTTGGTTCTATTCGATTCATATGAATAAAAATCGAATAAACTAAATAAAATAAATTAGAATAAAACAATTAAGGTTTTTTTTTGTAATTTTATAATGCCCTTAAGGGCTTTTATGTCTTTTATTCCATAACAAAAAAAGTTCAACTGATTTTAAGTTTGGAAAAACTCATCCTCGAGCCTTTTGACTTTTCGCGTTTTGTAAGTTTAGCCTTTCAATTCTTTAAATTTATGTCACAATCACCTTCATTAACAAACCATCAATTGTGAGTTACATGCATTGTTTGGTGCAAAATTTATTAGCTCTACATGAATTTTTAAACACTGAATTAGACACGTGAGATACGACAATTGTTTTAACTCTAAAAAATCACACCAAGAAATTCAAAATAAATTCCACACATCAACCAATTAGTTGGTTTAAAATTTTCCATCATAAATTCCTCACAAGCATACAATATCTATTAGCCAAAAAGGAAAACTTAAGAGATAAAAAAAATCAAATTAGCTGAGAGACAAAAGTTAGAATTCTAAGCATTTTTGTCTACAATGTTAGAAAAAGAGACTCATTTATTCTTCAATGTGTAATGACAACATTAAAAATGACTTGCATGAGCTTCAATATTACGTTGTGGTGAAAACTTTGAGGGAGAGGTGAAATTTTTAAGGGAAAAGTTGAGTTTTTTTTTTGGTAAATGAATAGGTTTTCTCGGTTTGTCTTCTCAACAATTAGTTTCCATCACATGCATCAGTCCTAAGGAGCAAACAACAACCACACTCTCTATGATTCAAATCCTAACTCAGATGTTGCAGTCAGTTCCCCTTAGTTTTAGGACTAGAGATCAACTAGATAACAAAGTAACGAATAGTAGAGCAAGGGCATTTCAGCTCTAGAAAACTTTAATGTTGCAGAACAAGATGATCTTGCAGTAGTTGAATATTCAAAGAATCAAAGGGAAAAATTCAAAGAACCACTCAAATCCACATCCTCTTCCTCTTCCTACTGTTGCACTGAGGCCTACTAGTAGCTGCTTCAATTACCTTTTCTTCAAATTACAAACCCTAATTTATGTTTCTTAGATTTTGTTTTGAAATTGCTTTTGTCTCTCAGTTGCAAATGTTTTAATAATACCTATTGCTTAATTTCTGTTAATAATATAATATTACACCTAGATGACAAGTCACTAACAATAATATTATAATTATGGTTATGTGTCATTTCTGTCAACTTATTAATGGTTTTGTTAGTCAAGATGTTTATGACACAAATTTGAAGAGTTGAAGGGCATAAGCATGATAATTATAAGTTGAAGGGCTAAACTTAAAAAACGCGAAAAGTCTAGGGCTGGAGAATGGATTTTTCCTTTAAGTTTTCTAAAGCAGCCAGTCTTCATCCTTTAAGTTTTCTCATTCTTTTTGTCTTAAAACACATATGATCCTTTCTCCTTTCTTCATTAATTATTCCATTCTTCATCTTCAGTTCTTCATTCTTCCCCTCCCGTCATTTTTTTCCTTAAAACAAATATGATCTTTTTATTTTAATCAATATAAACCTTTTTTTTATATATATTTTTTCTCCCTCTTGCTCATCATCATAACCTGAGACTTGCCTCCTCATTGTTCATCATCATCGTCGTTCTCCATCACTACAACTCGCTTCTGTTCTCCACCACAGTTTCTTTTTATTTTATTTTATAATTAATTTTAAAATTATATTGTTAACTTTTGTATTAGTAGATCATTTATTATTTTTTTTAAGTAATTTTATAAATCTTTATTTAGTTGCATGGATTTTTTAGTTAATTGTTGGATTTTTTTGTTAATTGTGTTGCAATTTGAAATTGTTCATGAGTGATTGCATGCTTTATGATTGATTTTATTTCACTTTTCATTTTAAGATTCTACAGATAATGACTTGATGTTTGCAAACCGAATTTTTAGTTCAGCTCGGTTAATATTTTAGAATATTTCAATTTATTTGATTTTACCTTATTTGGTTTAATTTGAACCAAACTAATCAAATGCTTAATCCTACGTGTGGACTCATTATACTAAGTGGAACCATCTGTCCCCTCTTAGCTTGCTCTCTCTCTGCTCTCTGCGCCCTATTGTGTGAGAATTTTTTGTTCGATTTTATGGTCTTCTTTACAAACACATCTGCAATTCATCAAAAGCCACAAAAGTTTCAAAAAGAAAAAGAAAAATTGAAAAAACATTAAGTGATGTCATCGGTCTCTGGCATTCAGTTTTGAAATAAATGAATTTAAAATAAACTTTTTTCTTGAAGCATTTTATCAAACACCTTTTGAACACTTTGAAATTAGACTCATTTCACTTACAAATCAACAACTACAATGCATGTGGCTGAAATAAATTATCCATATGGCTAGAAAAAAATTTAACACTTAAAGGAAACAAAGTTAAGCAAATAAAGACTGGTAAAATAGGTATGATAATTACACTATAAAGAGGTTACAATGGTAAATGCAATAATTTGGTTGTCATTTGAATCCTTAATAATAATTGATTGATTAACTTAAAATGAAAAGAATTGAAAGAGATATTAAAAGAGAAAAGTAATTATGTGAGAATAGTACGTGAGAAAAATGATATTATGTCAGAAAGTAAGAGAAGAGAATGATGAATTAAATCTTTAAATAAGTGGTGGAATTTATGATGGTGATGTGGCATTATAGGCTCCACTTATAATTAGGTGTTTAAAATTATTTTGTAATCAACTTGTCACATGTCCATAAAAGTTGCCATGTCATCAATCTAGTCAACTCATGAACAAAAAATTCCATTAAAGTACTAATTTGAAATCTTAATTGTACTTTCATTATTGAGCTTCTTAAAATCATAATTATGTAATTATTATAGAATTCGAACTATACTTCATTGTTAATTACCCCAATTGACTAACCTTCACAAGGAATGAAAAGCAAATCTTGAATCTCTCTATGGGCCGACCAAACTATTGTCATGTATAATGCTATTAAGAAGATGCTCCAAACATGGACAAAGAGCGAAAACAAATGGGAGAGATCTTCTGTTATATTTATAGCTATGAAACTTGAGGAAATTAAACAATAGGACTATTATACTGGAGTTTCGACTGTTATCCATTTCCTTTTTTTTTTTTCGATAAATCAACTTAATTTTATTAATGGATCTAGGAAAAACTTAGATTAAGCAAGCCAACTAATGCCAAGCTAATAGGCTTCCCTAAAAAAACCCAACCTAGGAAAGCCAAGTGTAAGTAAAAAAAAAAAAAACTGGAGAAAATGAGACTTTAGATGTTATAGATGCAAGTAATAGTCCAGCTACGAAGCACAATGGTGTACAAATCACAATGCCATTCTTATAGTAAGAATTTCAGGTTCATTTAAGTCTTTACATTCACAAGGAATAGAAAATAAGCACATAACACACCCAAGAGAACTACAAAGAACACCACCAATTAATACATGCAGAACCCAGCTTCCCAAATGAGGATCCATTAACATTCCACTTAGGACACCAGAACTTCAAGAATTCCATGACCATTGTTTGATAATGCATATTTATTGTGGGAATAAGGGGGAATGGGTGGGAGTCCTTTAATAGCATCTACTGAATGCTATAGATCTTGGGAAACAAGGAAGCTTGACGTATCATTAGCTTTTAACCAGCAAGAAGCACTATGCATGATGATTCATTTCATATAACTCAACATCAAAATTGTCTCTTTAATAACTTGTGAACTAAAAAAAAATGATTTAATCTTATGTATATAATTTAATTAATAAGAAGTATCTTATTTAATTTCACTTAATCAATGTTATAAGCATTTTTACATTTGTGATAATTAATACGTTCCTACACATAAATTATGAGCATACAGTAATATTATTATTGTATCAAAATTTTTTTTATGGGAAAAATAGGTTATCATGGTTTCAACATCTACTTTCTATATTGTGAGGCAGATTCTCCATCATTGGATTTTCAAGTATAGGTTAGTAATTTTTTATCCGATTTCAAAATTGGACTCAAACTTACTAAAAAATAATCTAACTTAAAATTAAATAAGATTCAAAATGATTCTGACCTGAGATTGTCTTGACTTGAAATCAACCAAACTTAAATATTACTCGGTCTAGATATAATCAACTTGCGGATCAATTCAAATTGATTCAACCTGCAAAATAATCCAATTGATTCGATTTAAATTATTTTAAAATTAAAATAATATCTTCTCATTTTTAAAAATTCAAAATTTAAATTGATTAAACTCAAAATCCAAACAATATTTGAAATAATTTAATTTTTTCATAACCTAATTTATCAAAGATAATCTAAAATGATCCAATCTGACTCCACCTACTCCACTTTTCTATTTGCCACTCTAATTCCAATAGAATAGAAATTGCTAAAATATAAAAATGGTAGAATGTATGACACAATTCTTTATCTATGACTAAAAGATGCATGCATGTTGTATCAAATATATCGTGGAAATAATATAACAAATTAAGACAACAAAAAAGGTGGATCGAGACAATATTAAAGTTTAAGCACTTTTTAGACCCCAAAAGGAAACTAATTGATGAGGCCTATGCAATAGCATAACATAAGAGAATGTTATTTTAAGCTATCGATCATTACTTGGTCAAGAATCCCATTGCTTGAAACTAGCCTCCAACATAAATACAAGATTAAACATCTTTGTTCATAACCTTAATTACCAGGTCATACAAATTAAATAATCAGACCAATTAATTAAGGAACATAATTAATTACTTGGCTCTATGTAAACCTTCACTTCCATCTTCTCTTCACACATCTCTCTCCAAAGAAAAATGGGTAGCATTTCTACCACATGCTATGAGAGCTTGAAGATGAGCTGGAGAAGGAGAAGATACCGAAGGCTCCACGGAGCGACCAACAACAAAAGAAATAAGCTCAAGATTATAAGACTAGGAGGAGAGACTACTACTCATCAAAGATTTTGGAAACCAAGAACTAAAACCCCAAAATTGTACTGGAAAAAATTACTTGAGTTGCCCATCAGATTTTTTGTCAATTTCCATTATGCTTACGTGAATATGATGATTAGGGTAGCAAACAACATGGGGAACATGGACAGGAAGGGGATGTTTAGAGGAAAGAAAGTTGCTAAAGAGAAACATATTTCGATGGTGTCTTGTGGGGAGGAATTATTAGTTGATACTCGGTTTGTTCTGCAAATCTATAAGAGACTGGCTGCTTCTCCAGAGTCAAGTAATCATTAATTAAGTTTTGCATGCATTATTTGTGGCATGATGCATAATATATGGTCTGCGTTTGTTTCTCTATTTCTTTTGGGTACTCTGTGAGAGTGTAAATGTTTGCAATTCTCAAACTGAGCTTGCGATGGTTTAAGGCATTGCCATTCTCTTAAATATAAATTGATTCAAAATCTGTTGTGATCCAGTGGTACGGATGATCATTCATTTTCTATAATGAATATTGTTAAACAACAAACAGGTTTTGAACTCTGATATCATCAACCATTAATTAAAATATATATATATGGCGTAGTAGAAATCTGATGTGCTTTCAAGGAAAAACTTTGGAAAGTTCTGAGTTGATTGATATGGCAAGGAGAATGTTGCAAGATTTTAAGGAGGCCAACAATCACCGCCATATGACAAAAGAAGCACCTCAAAGATGCCAGGTATGGAGAGTCCCTACAGAAGGCTTTTTCAAGTTAAATACAGATGCTGCAATTAGAGATGGCTTCGATGGAGGTCTGGGAGATGTAGTCAGGGACTTCCAAAGTGCTATTATTGTCTTAGCTTGTCAAGTTCAACTTCACTCTTATAATGCTGAAGATGCAAAACTTGAAGCCAGGAATTTCACAAGTCGAGATGGAAATTGATGGGGGTGTTTTTTTGTGCAGCTTATGTGACCTCCATACACAAGTTAAATTGATGCTCTGTCACCTGCAAAACAAACTATAGTAAGGACGGGTATCAGCCTTGTTTGTCAGCAAGAAAACTCCAATGTTCAATTGGGATCACAAAAGGAGCTAACGATGAAGTGTCTTAAACTCGAAGTAATTTACTATGTAAAGAAGGAGATGAGAATGTGAAGAACCTAGCTACCTCTGATAAATGAATCGTTGGCTTTTGTACTGAGCCTTTTAGCCTATGTTAGTTGCCTAGACCTGAAGGTTTCTGTTGGCGATCACTGAAGCCTGTGGCCTGGTGGTCAAGGCCTATGGCCTTGATGGTTCAAGTCCCTCCCACGTACTTAAAAAGTTTCTCAATATTAACTTCCTAATTTTCGCATTCTCGATAACACACTAATCATTGTACTTGATAAAAAACAATCTGTTAGCAAGCGCATAGATCAGCTAATTAGAATTGTTCTAAATTAATCAACAATGCTCTCAAATTGGAATCCTAAATACGCAATTACATTTAAACTTAATAAAAGTTTTATTGCACTAGTGGTTCTATCTAGTTCAAATTTAAATCAGTTCCATACTCAGAGGGTGTGGAGACATCAGACCATCTAAAAAAAGCTACTCTAATAAGTGGACTGTTGGCTTTTACATTAGAGCTTTTTGGCCTATGTTAGTTGGCTAGACTGTAACGTTTTTTGCTTGTGCAGCCTGTTAGGCTATGGGCCTAGACAGCTCAATAAGGTTGCTCATCCAATGGCTTCTTTAGCATTTTCTTTTAGTTGTTCTCGGTTTTACTTAAAGAAGTTTCACTATCTATTAAGGCCCTTGAACTGGAATGCTGTAAGAGCTTCATTCTCGTTGATGAAAATGGTTTTGTTTCCCTTAAAAAAAAGACAGTATTAATGGCTTTAATAGATTGGCGCTATGGCCATGGGTAGTTTTATTAAGGCCATGAGATTTCAACAGTTCATTATAAACTTTGAACCATGTTATCTTTGTTCTTATTCATGCTTCTGAGATAACTATTTTAAAATTCCTCAAAATTTGCTCATATTTACAATTAAATCCTAACCATTATTTTAAAAAAAAAAAAAAAATCACAACCATTAAAAAGCTCTTGCACTAAAATTTTAAAAACTCAAAATCACTCATTATCATTGAACCCATTTAAATTTCACATAATTATTTTTGATATTGCATGCATTCTTTTAATTTGCTAAAAAACTTTCAAATAATGTAAATAACAATCACAAATTTGTCATAAAATATTTTTTATCAAACAAAATTTAATTTTTTAATAATTTTTCTTTACTGATATTTAAAATCTAATTTTTATTATAATTTTAAGTTGAAAATTTTATATTGTTAAGACCAATATTTTGAATATGGGCATATTCAAAATATTTTGCACAATATTTGAATATTTTGGACCGTAAAATCTCGTAACCTTAACAAAACTACCGGTGGTCATATCCTCCTTTCCCTTAAAACAAATTAATAAACAAAAGTTTTTTTTTTTATATATTCCATTATCCTTTTTTCTAAAAAAAAAATAAATCAATATTTTTGTTCATTTAGGCACTGTTTATTTTGTGAAAAATATTTTTTAGAAAATTTTTTTCTGCATTTTTAATTTAGTGCATTCGAAAAAATTAATTAACAAAAAACATTTTATTAATAAAAAAACTAGATCATTTTTTGAATTTTAGTAAACTTATTTAAATAAAAAATAATATTATATTATTGATTATTTTCACAACCAATATTCATCACAAGTCATAATTGACCGATAATGATCAACGAAAACAAGTAAAACTCGTAAAAAAATTTTATTTTTAATATATTTTTTTATATTAAATAATAAATAGTTTAACTATAAAATATTCATATTCTAAAATTTATTATAATTTTATAAGTAAAAAATAATATTTTTATAATATATTCTAAACACAATGTGTTGCTCAAAAAAAGATTTTTCTTGAACAAATTAAACAAACATAGCCTTCCGTTCTAACTTTACATTCGTTACAATTATATACAGTGTAAAATCTCTGTTTTCAAATTATTTGGGGATGCGTGGTTGGAAGTAGCAACTTGATTATTGGCCGTTGGTTAATGACCCACTTCTCAGAAAGGCAAGTATTTAATGCGTCGACAGACGGTAGTATCCACTTTTCAAGCTCTACTACCGTCACTATTGCCACAAAATGGAATTGCCGGAAGAAGCTGCACCCTCCCACTGCGATACAGTTAATTCTGACAATAACCGACTAAAACAGCTTGGTTACAAGCAAGAACTCAGCCGTAATCTCTCGTATGGTTTATTTCTTGCTCTATCTACACTTAAATTTCGAAATTTCTTTAGAAAAGCGATTCAGATTATGGAGGAATTCATGAGGTTGGTCACTGTGTGTGTTGTGATGTGCAGGGCAATTGCAAATTTTTCTGTGACATTCTCCATTGTGTCGGTGATCACCGGCCTCACCACATTATACGGTACTGGTCTAACTTTTGGTGGGCCACTTACGATGGTATATGGGTGGCTGATTGTGGGCATGCTTACCTTGATTGTGGGTTTATCAATGGCTGAGATTTGCTCCGCTTATCCTACCTCTGGCGGACTCTACTTTTGGAGTGCAAGGCTGTGTGATGGGAATAGCTGGGGGCCTTTTGCTTCCTGGCTCACTGGTTGGTACGTTTCTTTCTTTCTTTCTGTTTCTTTTTTATTTTATTTTTATTTTCTGACAATGGCACTATTTTTATTATTATTTGGCTTTCTCTCTTTAAGGATCATAATGCCATCATCTCGTTTTTCGCTTAGCTAGGCATACTTAGAACTTATGGCTGCTTTGTTTCATTGAATGTAACAAAATAAAATAGATTAATTAACTCTTGAAATTTTAGTTCAAAATTCAACCCATTCACAATTTTCGATATATATATATAAACACATAGTGGTCGAACCAAGAAGAACTAGCATGGGCTGAAATCCTTCTGACCACCGATAAGTAGTTGATAATGGAGGCAGCACAAGAGCCTGAACTCCTGCTGGGGAAGAGAAAAAAGGAAAGAGATGCTGAAGGAAGAAGAAGAAGCCCTCCCTTCCCGAATCCTGGGGTATTTTTCAAATTAGTGTAAAAAAAAAAAAAGGAAATATTATGAATTAAAAAATATTTATAAAAATAAGGCAATTGAAAAAATAATTAGCAAGAAGGGGCAGTCAACAAGTTTCGTCCGCTGGTTAAACCGGCAGACATTACTGTAGACAAAATTTTTTTTTTTTTGGATTTTTTACTCTTCGTCTACCAGTTATTCTGACGGACAAAAAATTTTTTTAAAATTTTTTTAATTACCCAGGCTACATCCACCAATTACTCTAGCTGACGTAGCCTCTTGCAGCAGAGATTCCTGCTGCAAGCGCTTGCAGCAGGAATCTCTGCTGCAAGGCAGCCTTGCACTGCTAATGATACTCTTAAAAATTTTTAAAAACACATACAATTAAATTATATAAATAATGACTATTCTCAAATAAAAAGAACACAACTAATGATACTCTTAAAAATTTTTATGTACAATTTTTAATCACTTTTAAATTTACAAATTATTCAGTATCAAGGTCACATTAAGTGAAAATATTTTTCATTTTAATACAAATAAGCACATGTTTTTATAGAAATTTAAGAATTTTTTTCGTTAGTTTTATGAGCCTACATATTATAATATTTATTGAACCATATTAAAAAACTAACCTTTTATTTTTTTTCATAAAAAATAACTTCAATTCAATTCAATAATATATCTCTTTATTCTTGCATATCTTATCAAAAATATAATTATTATCATATTTTATTATCTAACGTTGAAAAATAAAATAAAAAAATATAAAATAATTTTTACCTGACTATCACAAGAGGCGAGGGAGAGGCGAGAGAAAGCAGAGACGAGAGAGAGAAGAGCGTTTGATTCAATTTCAATTCGGTTTAGCTAGGGGTGGTATTTATAAGTTGTTCATTTGCTAGTATAACTGGCGGATGAACAACGCATGTTGAAGCATGCGCTTGCAGCAGACTTGCTACATCTGCCAGTCATACTGACGGGCGTAACCTGTTGCATGGCTACTCCCCGACAGCCATGCAAGGAGACCTAAAAAATTTTTTAAAAAATTCTGTTTGCCAATTAGAGTAAAAAATTCAAAAAAAAAAAAATTGTCCGTCTACAGTAACGTCCGCCGGTTTAACTGGCGGACGAAGGCTGTTGACTACCCATTTTCCCTAATTATTTTTTTAATTGCCTTATTTTTATAAATATTTTTTAATTCATAATATTTCCCTTTTTTTTTTTTTACACTAATTTGAAAATTACCCCATCCTGAGGCACATACGACACCATCTACGTGCATGTGCGCCCCTTCCTCAGAATCCTCCTTGTCTTATTGCTCCCCTGTCGGTTCAGCTCCAAAATCTGTGAGGGCATGAGTTTTCATTGTTGTGCAGGGGCTATACATGATGTCATACTCACCAAGACGAACGGACCACTCAAGTTATTAGAGGAAGTTGTAATGAAGACTCTATATAGACAAATGAGCACAGTTGTAAGGCTCTTGAATGATCTCCAAAGTGTAGAGGTGAGAATGGCTTAATTATCTTTAATCTTAATTAATTCTTTAAATGGAACTCATGTATATGATTATTAATTAATTAACTGATTGCAGAGAGAACAAGAACAAGGAAAAATGAACAGCGTATTATTACGTATGGTTCAACAAGGCATCTCCAAGGAAGAGGCTGTGAAGGAGACAGAGAATGTAATAGATAGTCATAGAAGAGAGTTGCTGCGGATGGCGGTGGAAGATGAGAGAAGTATAGGTCCTAAAGTTATCAAAGACCAATAAGATCGTCAAAATCTTTTATAATGGCATAGATGGGTTCTCATCTAAGCATGCGATGATCGAAGTTTTAGATAGAGTTATTTACAAACCAATACTTCTACCTCAATGTTCTGATTGATAACAGCTATACATCTATACTTTAATGTGTGATGGAATACCGACATATCTATTATTTATATAAATGAAAAGAGACTTTATGGCTTCAAACAATTGTTTTAATTTTTCTAATGCCAATATTGTCCTAATCAAGTTCCCATTCATTACTCATTTTTTCCTAATTATGCAATAGCTACAACTCAGAAGGAGAATTACCACTTAAGGAAATGCAAGTAAGAAATATGGAGTTTAATTCTTTCTTAATTTTTTGGATTCCATTCTTGAGATCAACACTTGAAATACTAAATATTTTCATATATATTAGGTTAGCGTGAAAATGTGCCTTTGAAATCGCTTAAAAGAACTTGATATCAATTGACGCACGAGCTCATCTAACAATATCTTTACTATAAATACTATAAGAGGCGTAAAAAAGGTGATGTTTATCTTCAATCCTGTGTATGTGCACTCAGTATGATGAATTCATATTTTGAATGGTGTAAAATGTGAAGAATAAGTGTAAAACGCTAGCAAACAATAGGCGTGTAATGAGCTATATGATTATACATTCGGCTTAGCATCATGTGTTTATTATGATCTTTAAGAGTAAACTTTTAAAAATTATTTACATAATTTATTTGCCAAATACAACTGAACAACAATCCTTCGAAGTGCAGCAGCATGATTTCTCATTCAATATGACTCGTACAAAACATGGTTTAAAGACCTAAACTTAAAAGTTTGCTTAAGTAGCCTAAGATTTATTGAACCGCCTCTCATAGCGACAAGGCTAATGGAGGTGGTTGAGCGGCGGTTCATTAAACGGCCTCTAAGCTTTGTAGGGGCGGTTAGAAAAAAACCGCCAGGAAAAACCTTCATTTTTGTAGTGCGACTATAAAAATCACTCTCATATCATGAGCTCATCATCATCCATGTCAAACGGCATCCATATCTCATTGACCCTGTGATCAAATCCAAATGGGGAATTGTACTGTGCAGCAGTATACACATAAGTGGCTTCAGCTCCATGGCTTTTCTCAATTGCAGAAGCCCATATAGTGCCTGCAACGCTGGCTTGCAAGGCAGCAGCTTCCTCTCCAACATTTGAGTCCTTCACAAATCCACTAAATTGCCTTAGTGCTACATATGTGTTTTTCCATCTTTGAACATGGAGACCTTCTGCTAGAGGTGGATTTGCTTGGTTTTCTTTTGGGACATAAAAACTAACAGTGAATGAGGATTCTCAGAAACATCCATCGCTTGGTGAAACTTCAGTAATAACTGGACCTGTCATCTCTATTTTTTCTCCATAGTTATTCTGCCCTCCAATGTAGTCAAACAGTCTGTGAAAGAAATATAAAACAAGTATGGGTTCAAGCTTTTGTCCATCATCGCATAGAAAATGGATTAATATTTTTAAGTTAATGCATGAGGCATGAAATGGAAGACTACTAGAGTAACAACTGGGTTGAGTTGGATTCAGATCAGATTGAACGTCACTAATCAATTCAAGTTATGAAATGAAATTTAAATAATTTTTTACAAAATTTAAAAAGACTACAAAGAATGTATTCTGTACTGCATATAGAAAAAATACAATTATGTTGAATGTGCTGATTAATAGTAAAAGTTAATAGTACTTACTTTTAAATGCATTTGACATTTTTTTTAAGTAGTAGCAGCATATTTATAATAAGTAGAACACTAAAATAAACTGCTAATATTATGAAAAATTTGGATTTATGAACACAAATTTTAATACTTGATGTTTATAAAACAAAGAAAGGTATGATTAACACTAATTGCAACTTATATTACTGTAAGTGCATATGTATGACATCATGTTTATGGTGTTGTCAAATATATAATGATATTCTTAAAGATTTTTAGTTATGGATTTTATTCATTAGATGATATAGTTTTAGTTATTTTTAGATGGGAAGCATTAAGTGATATTATTCCTTAGTTCTTTTTATTATTAAGTTTGGTATGTTTTAATACCATATAGACTCCGCCATACTTGCAGTGACGTGATTTCGTCTTACATGCACAAAAATAAGAAACAATATAATCAATTGGTTATATTCAGATGGCTTTCCTAATTTGCATTGGTGGAGAGTCTTAAATTTGCTTTCAAAATTTTATTTTGACATCAAAGTTTATATTGATTAATATGCATACATATTAATATTACTTGATTGTCAATATATAAAAAATTATGAGTTACTATTAAGTTGCTTGATTAATTTTATATTTGCAAATTGTTGGGTGTCTTATAGAATACTTATCTAATGTTATTTTTTAAAATAAATAACTACATCATTTCAATGTAATAAAAAATAGTACAGCAAATTATAACAAGTACTATACGCGTCAAAAACTATTTAATCAAAGAACAAGATTAAAATGCACTATATAAAAGGGGGGAAAAAAAAAGAAGAAGCCGAATTTTATTATAATTTCTCAAGTTCCCCTATTCTAGAAAAGTTATAAATCAATTAAGAAATTAGTGAGTTAAAATTTGTAAATGAAAGTAAATAGATTAACTAGAGACTTTAAACTCATACTTTTTTATATATATTCCCTGAATTTCACAATATATTAAAAAATTGATATCACAAACTAATTATTAAAAAAAAGCAGTGATTACAAATTATATCCAAATCAAACATTAAAAAGGCGTATAATTTTCTAGCAAATGCTTTTAGCAAACTTTTCCAGAGATGGGCATGTATGTACAAGCCCTGCTCATATTTCTTCAGTCTCTATGTGTAGATTGAATCCAAAAAAAAAAAAACCCACCACCACCTATATATGCACTAATAAGTAAATAACGAAGGAAGCACGAAAGAAAATTCTTAGGATAACTTACTGTCTGAAACCAGTTCTGGTAGCTTCAACAATGGAGATGTCGTGGATAGGAGAGGTTGATATCCATACTGTGGAGTTTTAGCGGCGGATTTCATAGCCATCTCCAATTTGGATAGTATCAAAAGATGGGCACTCTATACGGTTGCATGTTGGTGGGTATATCTTAAAGAGTATTGCTGGGTCCATGCCAGAGACCAAAGTTTGCAGCACTGGAGAGAAGGCTCAGCACAAGTGATAGCTTGACAAGCATGAGCATGCCAAATCCAGCCACATTAGCTATTTTTTTCTTTTTGTGGGAATTTATTTTTGGAAATTAGTTACCTCTTGGCTTGACGTGATATATTATGTATATAGTTGGATAGATGAGATCAATACGGTCCACAGATCTATTTCACTTCTGTGGATGCCATTTGCTGCAATTGGAAGTGACTTGTACGAGACAATTCTTTTTTAAAAGATGCCATGTGGCGATGTACGTATCATACATTTTAATTTAAGATATATTCATTTAAGATAATATATATATATATATATATATATATATATATATATATATATATATATATATATATATATATATATATAAATTTAATAAACAAAAATAATCACA
>CATIWR010233761.1:0-10942 GCA_949677035.1 Omphalea diandra | reverse complement strand
TTATTTTTGTTAGCAATTTTGCTTGTGAGATTAAATTCTCTTCTTGAGTTCTTGAGTGGACTTGGTGAGATTGTTGAGTGAAGGCTTAATAATTTCACAAACTTGTTAATTCTGATCTTAAATTGGCTTAGTTGATTTAGGTTTGGGTTAACACAACTTTGAACCTTTATAACTTAGGTTGCTAGAAATAAGTTTTCTAGAGGTCTAGTTGGGATTTGAAGATCAAAACTCCAATACTTGTTTTGATAGATCTAGGTAACTATTCTCAAGCATACGGGTAAGGAATCTAATCCAACCTTTTTCGTATCAAATACATAGATGAAAGATTGTTATACTCTCGATTTATTTATTTTCATGAGATGTTGATAAGATTTGATAGCTTGTGTGGCAATAATATTGGATAGCCTGTGTGGCACTAATATTTGATAGCTTGTGTGGCGATAATATTTGATAGCCTGTATGGCGATAACATTTAATAGCCTATGTGTTAATAACATTTGATAACCTATGTGGCAATAACATTTGATAGCCTGTGTGGCGATAACATTTCATAGCCTGTGTGGCGATAATATTTGATAGCCTGTGTGGCGATAATATTTGATAGCCTGTGTGGCGATAATATTTGATAGCTTATGTGGCAATAATGTATTACAACCTATGTCGCAATAATATTCTACAGCCTGTATGGCAATAATATATTACAACCTGTGTGATAATGATATCTACAACCTGTGTGACAATAATATATTACAACATGTGTGACAATGATATTTATAGCTTGTGTGGCAATAATATATTACAACATGTGTGACAATGATATTTATAGCTTGTGTGACAATAATATATTACAGCCTGTGTGGCAATGATATCTACAGCCTGTGTGGCAATGATATCTACAGCCTGTATGACAATAATATTCAACAGCCTATGTGGCAATAATATATAACAACGTATGTGGTAATAATATCTATAGAATGTGTGGCAACTAAAAATTAAAGCCTTTGTGGCAGTGATATTTATAGCCTATGTGGCAACAATTTATGACAACATGTGTGGCAATAACCTTTGATAGCCTATGAGGCATTTAAGAGGAAAAACTCTTTATTTCGTACATGGATATGATGATGAGTTATTTATGTTTAAATGTTATTATGTTATTTGTGGCAATAACCTTTGATAGCCTATGCGACATTTAAGGGGAAAAACTCTTTTTTTCGTACATGGATATGATGATGAGTTATTTATGTTTAAATGTTATTATGTTATTTGTGGCAATAACCTTTGACAGCATATGTGGCATTTAAGAGGAAAAACTCTTTATTTCGTACATGGATATAATGATGAGTTATTTATTTTTAAATGTTATTATGTTATTTGTGGCAATAATTGATAGCCTATGCAACATTTAAGGGGAAAAACTCTTTGTTTCGTACATAGATATGATGATGAGTTATTTATGTTTAAATGTTATTATATTATTTGTGGCAATAACCTTTGACAGCCTATGTGGCATTTAAGAGGAATCGTACATGGATATAATGATGAGTTATTTATGTTTAAATATTATTATGTTATTTGTGACAATAATTGATAGCTTATGTGGCATTTAAAAGGAAAAACTCTTTATTTCGTACATGGATATGATGATGAGTTATTTATGTTTAAATATTGTTATGTTATTTGAAATTGAAGTATTGTTATGCATTTACTTATTGAGTATGCAAGCTCACTCTTTTGCATGAAATCTTATTTCAGGAAGTGTAGACTAAAGACTGCATCCAGTTACATTTCAAAGTTGTTGTCTAGCAGTCTAAGAGAGGTTGGACCAGTATACAGTCTATTAGTATTTTAGCTGGTTTAGCCATATATACTTTGTTGTAAATAATTACTATGTTGTGAACAAGAGACATAGTGAAAAAAAAAATTTGAAACCATGTCTTTTAATGACAATGGATAGACTTAGAGAGAATTTTAATGATTATTAAATGGGATGTCACAAATAAACTCCTTGCCATTATTAATAACATGAAGAAATATGGAAGACTTCTCACCAACCATAAGGTAAACACTAAAATCCTTAAGATGCTTCATGTAGAGAATTTTGGGGCAAGGGTATATAAAATTCAAGAGTCTAACCAAGAGATTGGGAAGGTGATAATTTATATTCTTATTAGCAAACTTCTCACTCATGAGATAATTCTAAAAAAGGATGAAAAAATGAAGAAGATGAGAGCTCGAGGAGAAAAAGGTGAAAATATATGACTCATAAAGAGAAGAAAATGAAGAGTGAGAAGAAAACACTAGTACAAGTGATGAGAGTGAGAAAGAAAAGGAAAAACTTGCCATGCTATATAGGAGGCCCAAGGAGCTCATAAAGAGAAGAAAAGAAATAAAGAACATTAAAAAGGCATCTCCCAACTTCAAATAGAAGAAGATTGGTGTAACTTGCTTTGAATGTGGGAAGTAAGGACACATCAAATTGGATTATCCCAAGCTAAAGAAGAAAAAGAAGATGTGGGACAAAGACAAGAAGAAGAGCTTTAAAGCTATATGGGATGATTATTCAAGTGAAGAAGTAGAAAAGATGAAGAGGTTGCCAACTTTTATTTCATGGCTCAAGAGGACTCCTCCATTTAGGTAATTACTTTTTCTCATTCTTGTGATGATTATGATGCATAAGAGGATGAGGATGATGAGCTTTTTAAAGCCATGTCCTTAAGATGTAAGAAATACAAATCTAAAATGAAAGGTTATAAGAAAAAGTGTTTGAAACTTAAAGATGAATTCAAATGTTTAAATGAGCTTCTAAAAGATTTGAGAACTTCAAATGAAGAATAAAGAAATTTTTGGAAAATCTTTATAAAACTTCATCCTTCCTTGACTCTTTGAGAAAGAAAAATATTCTTTAAAATGTGAAGTCATTGAGTTAAGGAACTCCATTTCTAGATTTCACAAAAGGAAAGAAGCTTTTGGTACACTTATCATATCTCAAAGACCACCCCTTAAGAGACATTGACTTGGTTTTAATGGGGTCTCATCTTTCACATCATCTCTTCCCATCTTTATTAGAGCATCTACACCTCAAACCTCAAGTATTAAGGTGATTAGGAAGAAAAGTGCTCCTAGCATTAAGCCTCCTAAGCCTAAGGGCAAAGGAAAGGGTCCTTAAAGCTCAAGAAGTAAGCCTCAAAGAGCAAATCATTCTTTTATGTACACCAAAAGGCATACACCTAAAAACTTCTCTTATACTCCTCATTACTCATGTACTTGCTTGCATTCTCATGGCCAAAGTATGAGAAGGCATTTTACTCATATCAAAGTGATTTAGGAGAAAGACTTATAAGTTTAAACTCCAATGCCATTATTACATGAAATTTGGGCACATAAATGTGTTTTGGTACATTAGAAAGACACATCTCAAATTGGAGGACCTTTCTAAGCTTAACCCCCAAGGACCAAGTATATTTAGGTATCTAAATAAAGGTGAAATGGTTTTGTTTTATAGGAATGCTTGAAAGCCACTAAGGAAGACAATGATTGCATATGGATAGTGGATGCTCCAAGCACATAACCAAAAATAGGAAGCTATTCACATCCATTAAGGCAAAAGATGGTGGTAATGTCACAATGGGAAATAATGCCAAGGGTAAGGTAATTGGCATTAGAATTCTTAGTAAGAAGGGTTTCTCTCTCATTGACAATGTTCTTTTAGTTGAAGGTTTAAACATAATTTTTTAAGTGTAAATCAATTATGTGATAAAGATAATACAATCTCTTTTGATCTTAAAGGGTGTCAGGTTACCACTTTGGTGGTTAAGAAGGTAATCTTTAAGAGTGAAAGGAGAGGCCATACCTACCTAATTAACTTAGATAATTTGGCTAACCAATCCTTTATGTGTCTTGTCTCTATTAACAATGAATCTTGGATTTGGCATATAAAACTTGGACATGCTAACATTGAGCTTCTTTGACATCTATCTAAAAGAAAGCTAGAAAAATATCTTCTAAAGCTCAAGTTCATAAAGGACAAGACATGTGGACCTTGTCAAATGGGAAAGCAACACCAAACATGTAATGTGCCATTTACTAATAATTCCTAAAGTAGGTGCATTAACTCATTCATAAAACATGGAATACTAAAGTGACATAACATCATTAAAATCCTTTCATTCTATCCATTTTAATTAAAAGAGCTTATTTCAGTTATTATTATAATGTATCTTGTTTCACAACATAGTAACTATTTACAACAAAGTATATATGGCTAAACAAATTAGAATACTAATTAACTGCATACTGACCCAACCTCTATTAGATTGCTAGATAGCAACTTCAAAATGCAAACTGGATGCAATCTTTAGTCTACTCTTTCAGAAAGAAAATTTTATGTAGAAGAGTGAGTTTATATACTCAATAAGTAAATGCATAACAATACTTCAATCTCAAATAACATAACAACATTTAAATATAAACAACTCATTATCATATCCATGCATGAATTAAAGAGTTTTTACTCTTAAATGCCACACAAGTTATTAAAACTTATTGTCACACAGACTGTCATAAAGTGTTGCCACATAGGCGATATATATCATTGCCACAAAGGCTTCCATTTTTGGTTGCCACATAGGCTATAAATATTATTGTCACACAGGCTTTAGATATCCTTGCCACATAGGCTACCGAATGTTATTGCCACATAGCCTATTATATATTATTGCCACACAGGTTGTTGAATGTTGTTGCCATATAGGTTGTTGAATGTTATTACCACACAGGTTGTTATATATCATTGCCACACAGACTATGAATATTGTTGTTTGCCCAACAACATCAACTATTAGTCTTTTAGCAACTATTTACAACAAAGTATACATGGCAACATCAATATCATTACACTATATATCTTGTTTCACAACATAGTAACTATTTACAACAAAGTATACATGGCTAAACAAACTAGAATACTAATTGACTACATACTGGTGCAACCTCCATTAGATTACTAGACAACAACTTAAAAATGCAAACTGGATTCAATCTTTAATCTACTCTTCCTAAAAGAAAATTTAATATAGAAGAATAAGTTTGCTTGCTCAGTAAGTAACTGCATAACGATACTTCAATCTCAATAACATAATAATATTTAAATATAAACAACTCATTATCATATCCATGCATGAATTAAAGAGTTTTTACTCTTAAATGCCACACAGGCTATCAAAAGTTATTGTGACACAGGCTGTCATAAAGCGTTGCCACATAGGCTATAGATATCACTGCCGCAAAGGCTTCCATTTTTGGTTGCAACATAGATTATAAATATTATTGCCACACAGGCTTTAAATATCATTGCCACACAGGTTGTTGAATGTTATTGTCACACAGGCTATTATATATGATTGCCACATAGGCTGTTGAATGTTATTATCACACAGGTTGTTATATATTATTGCCACACAGGCTGTTGATTGTTATTGACACATAGGTTGTTATATATTATTGCCACACGGGCTGTTGAATGTTATTGACACACAGACTAATTATATAATTATTGTCACACAGGTTGTTGAATGTTATTGCTACATAGGCTGTTATATATCATTGCCACATAGGCTATGAATATTATTGTTGGCCCAACAACATCAAATATAAATCCAATAAAATCAACTATAAATCCAATAAAATTTCAGCAATATAATGACTAAAAATAATACCCATAACTTTGGCAGCTCATATCACCACATACTCTCATTCCCAAGTCATAATTTATCAACGTCTTATGAAAATAGATAAATCAAGAGTATAACCATCTTTTCATTAATGTATTCATCAATATCCTCTCATTAAACAACATTTCATTCCATTGAGTATATATTCATGGCATTTAGCCAATCACACGTGCAGTACCATTAGTTATTTACTTACCTCCTTCAAGCTTATTAGGCCTTGGATGGTCTTGGCTTATTCCCACTATTATCTTCAATGCCTCGAGAACTTATTTCAATACACCAAATCAATCCATGGTGATAAAATAAGATTTTCATCTTGTTATGCAAATATGCTCTAGTAAAATATCATGAACTTGATAGGTTGTTTCTATAATTACTTTTAACTCACAAACCCAAATGACTGATTCTTTCTTTTTTACTTAAACTAGACATATATGGGTACTCCATATCAAAAATTCAGTCCAAAATATATACTACATAATTTATGGTCAATTTTATGAATTTTCCCTGTTTCAATGTCATCTCAGGCTGAGTAGGTCTTACATTATTAGATATATCTCAAATCTTACAAACTCAATCCCAAAAATCATTTACCATAAGTTAGAGAACACATAAAGGAACATTTTTCATGTTTTACTCATTGTCTAATTCAGTTTATGAACTCACCAAAACAAATGACCATTCTCAGGGTGAGCAGGTTTCTAACATGTTGATAATCAGTTATAATAAAGGGGAAATATCCAAAAAACCATGTTAAATTTGGCAAAAATATTTTATTGGAATGTAGAAAATACAAAAATGTACAACTTTCAAGTTTTACACTTTACCAAATTCTAAATCTATGGCCATCAAATTCTTAGAAAACAAAATTAAAAGACTGATGAGGTTTCATCCGAGTACATGGTCAGTAAGTCAATGAGCCATATCTCTTTCCATAAAACACATAAATCAAAACTGCTTTACAGGTGTTTGGAAGGAATATAACACTACAAATTTTAGTTTTACACTTTGTGAAAATCATAACCTAAGGTCATCAAAATATAAGAAAATAGAAAGACTTAGATGATTTCAGTTAGTTGTGAACCAGCTCTAATGAAGGAGCCATAACTCCTCACTCACACCATATCAAGCAAAACCGTTTCATATGAATTTATATGGGGCATAAAGCTATAACTTTCATATTTTGAAATTTCCCTAATTCCTATTATAGGGTTATGAAATCATGGGTAGAAAATTCTACTCTAATAACAAAACCAATATAATCAACTCTTGTTCTCTTGAATTTCAACTTCCATCCAAGAGTTCTACCCCATGTACTCCATAATTTTCATTAACCATGCATGATTAACATGACATGAAGGGTTAATTTCATGTGAGAAGAAGATAAATTAGCTTACCTATTTTCCCAAAACCATAAAACCTTAAGATTCCTTCTTAGGCAACTCACTCTTCTCCCTCTCCTTCTTCTTCTTCTTCTTCTTCTTCTTCTTCCTTCCTTCCTTCCTTTCTTTCTTGCTTCCTTAGCTCTCTCTTTCTTCTGATTTACCTCATGTCTAAGCTCTGTATTTTGATCCTAAAGGGTCAATAATTCCACTTGTAAATCTATTGTAACAAGATAAAATCATGGTGTTGCATTTCTATTGGTTGGAAGTTCATTTTTCCTCTTTTAGTCCCTCTTTTTCACTCCTTAAGCACCTCTATCCATCTCCTAATCCCTAGATGTTCCTTATACTTATAAATAAGCTCTATAACACCATTATTTATGATGTTATAACATGCACACAACTTAAGAAAATTTTTCATGCAACTATACAAGCATTACATATACGATCAAGTGTCCCAAATGCAATGATGAAGTGTTATTATTATCGTGCTTATCTAATTCACATGTGTAAACAATCATTTATCCAATGCATATATTCAAATATAATGTAATTAAAATGAATATGATTTAGGCTGAGGATGTTACAAAACATTCTACAAGGTTAAAAATGTTGCAAGTACTTCTAGGGGTCTTAAACTCATTTATATAAACCTAGTTAGACCCACTAAGAATGCTAGCCTTCGTGGAAAATGCTATGTATTTATGATTGTTTATGATTATTAAAGATTTACTTAGATTAGTTTCCTAGCTCATAAAAGTGATACTTTGGTGCTTTTCAAAGCTTTGATGAAAGAGTTCAAAATAAAAAAGGTTACTTCATTTTTTCTATTCAAAGTGACCATGAAAAATAATGCAAAAAGCCAAGGCAGGTTAGCAAAGGATCCACTTCAAATTCAAGGCCCAATCACAAGAGGAAGGCTAAAGAAATTTAAAGAGGCAATTGAAGCATTCATGTAACAAGGAGTTACACTTGGATTAGCCCGAGAAGAGCAAAGGATGCATGAAGCCCAATTAAAGGCTGATGGGAGCTTAAACTCTTCAAATGGAGCACTTAACTTAATACAATGGAGCCTAACTTGTGGAGAGCACCCAAGCACAACCCAATTCAGTCAAGGCATGTAAAAAGAAGACCAAGGAAAGTAAAAGGAAGCCCAAGTCGTGTAAGTAAGGAAATAAGGCCTAAAGTCAAAGATTCTTGCAAGATTTCCTTAGTTGGCAATATTTCCTAATGCCATTATGATTTCCTCATTAGGTTGAATCCTTTTCCTTTTCTATTTAGGAAGAGTTCTTCTTTAGTTAGGAAAGTATCTTGGTCTAATCTTGTAGACCAATCATAATGTTTCTTTAGTTTTCCTATTTAGTTTAGGATTGCCTTTTCCTTATTACATTAGGAAATATTGAATTCTGTTAGGAAATGTAAACCAAATCCCAATTGGTTTTGGATTAAGCATTGTAAGGCTATAAGTAGCCCTCATATTCTGCTAAGAGGGAATGAATAATTCAATCAATATTATTATTATTAGCAATTTTGCTTGTGAGATTAAATTCTCTTCTTGAGTTCTTGAATGGACTTGGTGAGATTGTTGAGTGAAAGCTTAATAATTTCATAAACTTGTTAATTCTGATCTTAAATTGGCTTGGTTAATTTAAGGTTTGAGTTAACACAACTTTGAATCTTTATAACATAGGTTGCTAGAAAACAAGTTTTTTTGAGGTCTAGTTGGGATTTGAAGATCAAAACTCCAATACTTGGTTTGGTAGATTTTGGGCAACTATTCTTTAGCATAAGGGTAAGGATCAATCCAACCTTGCTCGTATTATCATTTGGTATCAAAGCTAAGGCTTCAAATCAAGTAAGTTATCTCCAAAATTCGTTGTTGTTTGTGTTCTTATTGTTTTTGCATCAAATCGGGTCCTATCTCATTCATAGGGCTCTAATTCTGTTTGTTTTTGTTCTATCTTGTCCCAGTCTATTTTCTTTATTTTCTCTTCCATCAAATTAGTTTGTCTTATCATATTAATCATTCTTTTGTGATAGATCTCAATTTGGTTCGTTTGCATAAAGAAAATCACAAAAAAAATACTCTTGAATTGCTATTAGCACTATGTCATTGTTTAATTCATTTGTTCTTGTTCCCATTGTGTTTCCATTCTATTTTTCTTTGATTTTGATCTTTAAATTAGTGTGTTTCATCATCCAAAAACGTGCTTGTATCATTAGAATCTAATTGGAACAGATTGCTTTTCAAAATTTCCTTAAAACAAGGAAAATAGTGAATAGAGCAATTTTAGCACCAATTTTGTTCTACTTGTTCAATTGAGTTCCAATCTGTTTGTTTTCACTTTCCATCATTAAATTAGCTTGATTCAATATCCCATATCAAATTTCATCAAAAAATTCGAAAAAAATCGCATACTTTTGCAAAATTTCCTTAAATGAAGGAACTTTGCAAAATAAGCTTGTTTCTTTGTTCTAGTCGGATTTCTTTGTTTCTTTCATTTCAAATTCATTTTTCTTTGTGAATTAACCTTTCTTGTGTCGCCAATTGCAGATTTGAAGTGTTTAATTCAAGAAATTCCTTGAAATTTGGATATTTGCCAAAATTTCCTTAAATTAACGAAACTTGATTTTTAGCTTGTTTCTTGCAATTTCTTCATTATTTCTCATTCTAATTCATTTCTTTTTGTGTCCAATCACTTTTTTGGGTGTTTCTTAAGTGTCTAGGGTTGAACCACATCATTCAAATTCAAGGAGAAGGTGAAATTTTGAATTTGCCCCTAATCTTACTCCATTAAGCTTCTACTTGATTTTTGCATGTTTTTTAGTTGTTCTTTATAATTCTTTAAATTTCAATATTGTTCTAAGCTTCCAAGGTCCAAAAAAAAAAAGAAAAAAAGAAAAAAAAATAGAAAGGAAAATAATAACAAGTCAAAAAAAAAAAAAGAAGAGAGAAAAGAAAAGAAAGAAATGAGGGAAGCTAGAAATTGTATAAGAACTTATTTTGCACCAAAAGAAGCTGATTTCAATTCTTTGATTTGCATTCAGCCTAGCCTTAATTTTCCTTCAATTTTGAGTTTAACACCACCTTGCAACTTTTAAATTCTTTTTTATCTTTAAATTGCAATTAGTTCTTTAGAAATTTGTTTTTGCAACCAATTATGTTATTTTCAAATCCTTTATTTTCTAAGTGTTTTAGGATTAGTTTTTACTTGTCTGTGTTTGGTTTAAGCTTAATTTGACATAAAGTAACCTTAGTCCTCAAAGAACTTAAAGAAAAGAAACTTGAGAGGTAAAAGGCAATATTGTGTGAGATCATATGAGGGAAAAAGCCATATTGTATGAAACACGAGAGAAGTATCATCTTTCTAAGTGTAAACATGTGAGGGAGTGTTGTGAGAATTTTATTTGTTTTCTTGCTTCTACTTATATAATGACAGGTTTGAAAGAGATAGAAAGGGATGAATTTATGTTGTGCATGAAAGACATGTTAGATCGAATGAAGTAGTTGACGAATAATCTTTCAAATTTGAACCATAAGATGAGTCGAGCTTGCAATAACAACTACAAGCCAAAAATGACAAAATTCTATGGAAAAGATGGTCCCGAAGAGTACCTAGCATGGGAAAAGAAGATGAAGCTTGAGTTTGAATGCTATAACTATTCCAAAGAAACCAAGGTAATAACTATTGTTGATAGTTTTGAAGGTAAAGCATTGGAGTGGTGGGATCAAGTACAATCAACTAGAAGGTATTATGGAAAAGACCTTATTTCCACTTGGAAAGAAGTGAAGCTAGTCATGGGAAATCAATTTGGAATAAAAAGAGA
>CATIWR010233734.1:0-27909 GCA_949677035.1 Omphalea diandra | reverse complement strand
TTACCCTTAAAAATAACCTCATCATCCACTAAAGTGGTGACTCGACATTCCCTAGGATCAAAGGTGACTTTATTACGTTTGTCACACAATTGACTTACACTCAAAAAATTGTGTTGTAAGCCACTAACTAAAAGAACATTGACAATAAAAGAACATCCATTCTTACCAATGGTTCCAATGCAAATTACCTTACCCTTGGCATTGTTACCAAATATGACATCTCCACCCTCTTCTCTTTTAGAGATGTGAATAATCTTCTATTTTTGGTCATGTGTTTGGAACATCCACTATCCACATGCCAATTGCTTGATTTGATGGTTGCCACATTTTCTTTGGTACCCAAACATACTTGGGTCCTAGGGGGTTAGTGATTGAAGGATCCTCTAACTTGAGGTGAGCCTTCCTAATAAAGCAATGTCTATTGACATGCTCATATTTCATGCAATAGTGGCATTGGAGATTAGACTTGTTAATCGTTCTCCTATGCATGAACTAGCATGAGTAGGAAACTTTCTCATACCATGATCATGTGAGTGCATGCATGGATACATATTTAAATTTAAAAAGTTAAAAATTTAATATATATAATTCGTAAAATCTCTCAATCTCTCTTTTTTTTAAAAAAAAAAAAAAATCTCTCAAGCACTTTAAAAAATTATTTTAACTATTTAAAATAAAAACTTCTAAGAGATATTTATAAAATTAATTATATGAGCTTAATTAAGATGATACTATTATTTTTATCTAATTTAATCTCATTTTTGCTTAATTAAGATTATTATATACTTTTATATGTTAATTTGATATTTAATTTAAAAGTTAAAAATTTTTGAAATTTCAATTTATAATTTATAAATCTCTCAGTCTTTCATTTAAAAAAAATTCATTCAATCTCTTCTTAAAAATTATTTGTATATTTTAAATAACAAATTATTTAAACCATTTAAAATAAAAATTTCTCAAAAATATTTAAAAATTAATTACATGATATGAACCTGAACATTCCTAAAAATTTTATCCTTCAAATAAAAATTAAGAAAAATTTATCCTTGAAATAAAAATGAAGAATATATAAAAATAAAATTTTATAATTTAAAATATGAAATTAATTATTTATCAACTAAAATTTTAATATTTTTGTGAAAAATTATTAAATTGAGTAAAAATAAAAATATTATTTTAGTAAGATTTAAACTTAATTTTTGGTTATGATTGAACTAATTGAAAAGCATATAAGGATCAATTAATTATACATATACATTTACTAAATGTTGATTTTGACATAAGATACAATTAAAAGAAATTCATCAAATTAGGATATAATTAACTCAATTAGAAGGTTTAGATATAATTAAAAATTTGTGAAAAGATTTGAATTTTTTGAGCTATTAAGCCCAAAAATTTTTCTCATAATATTTTATCACAATATCTTGATGTCAAATTTCTAATACCTATCAAATTACATATAAAAAAAAATAATATTGTCACAACAATATTTTTATTATTGTATTAAATCATTTAAAAAATTATGATAAAATGATTTTATCATAATAAATAACTTTTATTTTTTCTAAATAACTTGTCATAATAAATAAGAAATTATAATTTAGTCAGATGAAAAGTCACAGTAAAATTTATAAATTTATTAAAACACAAAAATATCATTATATTTAAATAAAAACAAAAATAAAAATGAAAATGAAAATAAAATTAAAATTGAAGTTGAAGTTGAATTTAATTAAATAATCTAATTATTTTAAAAAATAAATTTCTTTCTTTTTTTACTTTGATTATTCTATATATTTAGTAATAAAATCTATCTTCTTCTTTTTTTTTTTAATAGTGTCATTGGTCAATTGAGTTAAGTCACGAACTAATACATTCCGATCAATCTTGACTCTATCTGTCAAATTGATCCACACTTGATTCAACTAAAAAATTTTAAGTAATTCCGCGTTTGTCTAAATTCAGATTGGATTCAAGTCACATTTTTTTGGATGAATTTGGATTGGATTTTTAGATTAAGTCAAAATTGTCACTTTTATTAAGTATCGACAAAGATAAAGACTGTTATTAACTATTATCAAACTTATAACAACCACAAAAAATTAAAATTATGATAAATATAACTAAATATATTTTTCTAAGAAAACATAATGAAAACATATCTAAATGAAATCTAAAATATTAATGAATTACATTTATTTAAATATTTTAATAAAATAATTAATATACTTTAAAATTACTACTAACATCCTCAAAAAAATTGAGCCACAAGCAAAGTACCTCATTGCAATGCCAATACTAATATAAGACGATAATGAGAACTTAAAATAAAAAACTTTTGAAATCATCTTAAATAACTTATGAAGTCATCCTAAAAAATTATTTTTGAAAAACTTTTGAAGTTATCTTTAAAAAATTCTTTCTTTTTCATTTTGTTTTTAAAAAAACATCAAAATCTCTTTTTGTACAAATGCAAGTTAGGTTGAAGATAAGCATCAAAGTCATTTCTACCATTTGTCATGGCTTGTAAATAGATGTAGTAAATAGGGTGGATCAAGTTATTTTCAATTAAAATGTTTTTGGATTGAATTATTTTCAAATTGTGTTGTTTTCATATTAGGTCAGAATTAGATAGCTTGAATTTTAAGTGAGTTTATATCACCCATTAAATTTACTGATAGAAAAAATTTTGGATCAAATTTCAAGTTTATTTCTAAAATAATATTTTAGATTGGATAATTTTTTATTCAATTTTTTAAAAATATTTTTAAATGTGCATTTATATTTTTATTATTTATGTGATATTTTCACATAATTTATTGAGAAAGTTGTAATTTTTTTGAAAATTTATTTTTAATTAGATATATTTTACATAAATAGAATTGGATTAAATTTTTTATTTGTATTTAAATACTTAATAAATTAAATATAACTTATTTTTTTAAGTAAATAATTATATAAAATAAAAATGAGCAATTGAATTAAATCCATATAAAATTACACTTAAATTATATATTATAATTTAAACTAGTTTACAAACAAATATATAGTGCATAATGATAATAAATTACTCACTATAATAAATTTTATTTATTATTAAAAAATTTATATGATAAATTAATTTTGTCTTAATATGCGTCTTTATCATGATAAAAATTAAATTTGCCAATTTTTTATGTCAAAAATTTTTGTCATAATAAATGAGTTTATATGATAAATTATGACAAATTCTTTCTTCATAATATTTTATTACAATATCTTGATGCTACATTTCTAGTGTCCATCAAATTACCGCATAAGAAAAAAATAATATTATCAATATAATATTTTTGTCACTATATTAAATCATTTAAAAAACATGATAAATTTTTTTTATCGTAATAAATAACTTTTATTTTACACATAACTTGTCACAACAAAGAAGAAATTGTAATTTAGGCACATTAAAAGGCACAATAAAATTAAAAGTAAATTTTATAAAAAATACAAAAATATCTCTATATTTTCAAGAAAAATAAAAATAACATTGAAGTTGAATTTGAAATTAATTAAATAATCTACTTATTTTTAAAAATTCTTTTTTATTGTAATTATTCTATCTTATACATTTAATAATAAAATTTATTTTTTTCTATTATATTGATATGTTCGAGTTAGTCTTGAATCAATATGTCAAATTGACCTATAGCTTAATCTAAAAACTTTGAGTTATTTCAAGTTCTAGTTATTTCGAGTTTATTTAACTTCAATCAAATTCAAATTCTTTTGATGATATAGGTTCAAATCAGTTCAAAATTATCAATTCTTACATTTGAAAGATCTCTTCCTATACTTAGGGGGTGGTTCCATCACAATAAAAAACTATTCGAGAAGACACTTATCATTTTTTATTTTTTCCTAAAAAAAGACTTCGGTTAATTTTGTAGCAAATAATGCTTGGTTAGTGTTTGCACTCAAAATAAATTTTAGCGCAACCCAATAATTTCAATTTGGCCTATTAAATAATTCTTTTAATTAAATAATTTTTATTTAATAAATAAATAATTTTTATTATCTTGAAGTAAGGATTAAGATAGATAGTTAACGGTTATAAGGCAAGTGGAAGACATGGAAGCAATTATACAAAGTGGCTAAAAGTAGGAAGTTAAAGAACATGGTGCACCAACCAAAAGTGGAGAACGTACAAATATGCTAGCGTGTAAGATACTATTTAGAACTCTATAAAAGGAAGACACACAATGGTAGAAGGGCACCAACATATAGCCAATTCTTGATAACCAATAGACATCAATCACAGTCAAGCCAATCATCTTTCAAAAATAGAAATTCTGTCAAATTCTTAATAGTTTCTTAGTTAAAATTTTCATTGCAATCAAGCTTGTTCATTGTCCTTATGTATAAAAGTATTGAGTAAATATTTTGCTAACATGTTAAGCAATCAAAATCAAGCTACATCTAGTTTTTCATTGTTCTTTTTTTGAATTTCATCACTGAAATTAGTTTTCAACTACTATTTACATTCAAGTCTTTAGTCTCAATATGAATCCAAACATACTATTGTAAGAGAGCTTGGGGACCTAATTTCCATTTGATCTAAAAGCTAGGAAAACACACTCAATTTAATGGTTTGTGTACCTTACGAACATGGCATGCTTAGTTCGCAAAATTTTCATTAAATATATATTTTTGGCACGCCTAGTAGGACTAGTTCTACATGGTGCCAAAGACAAGAAGTTTTAATAGAAAGCACGTCATTGTAGTGTCTCAAGATGTCACAATAAGTTTCCTATGCCACTCACCAAAATACACAAAAAAAAAAAAGAGACTTTTAAGGCAAAAAGATGAGGAATGTAGGAGATAGCAATAAACTCAACCAAAGGTGTAAAGATCCAAATTCAGTGGGAAAGCTATAAAAGATGTTGATTTTATGGCTAACTCAATTGACAATTCGAAAGGTGATCTTTCATTGGAAGGAACCTTCATGGTAGGAGATATGCCTATATCCTTTGGTGCATAACTATTGTTCTTATTTTGCCATAGGTGTTTCAATCTAGAGACACAGAGGAAGATCTCATAGAGGTGGAAGGGATCCCAAGTAATGAGGGGCAAGACTCACCCTTGGAAAAAGAAAACTATTACACAACATCACAATCTAAACCGTTAATGCTAACAGACCAAAGAGGGTGATCGTTGAAAAGCCATTGGTGAAAATGACAAAGCACCTGAGGCCTCTATATGTAAAGTGCACTTCAATGGGAGGCTAGTGTTAAGAATCATAATCGACAATGGACTGTAGTGAATGTGTTGCCATTCCGAATGTTAGCTATAATAGGAAAGATAATGAGGATCTAATAGCAATAAATATATTGGTTTCAAGTTTCAATGGAGAGGTCACCAAGACCTTGGGGCCTTACCCATCGAGATCACTATTAGAAGTAATACCTCATTATTAGCTTTTTTTTTGTTATTAACTCCTCAATTAACTTTAATGCTTTGCTAGGGAAAGATAGAGGAATCCAAATACTACAATGTAGATTTTTTGGCCTAATATAGTTTGTAGCCAAATGGAAGAATAGTGATCCTAAGCGTTTTACATGTCAAGGAACAAAATGGAGAATCAAGTGAAAGCCTTCATAAAACCCACGACCATTGTGCCACATAGGTCGATGTATTATCCAATCATTAAGGAGATCGATGATGAATAAATACATAAAATAAGAATTAATGGTAATTGCAATTGTGAAGTACATATTAGACATGCAACAAACCTTTGATAGGTTAAAGCTCAAAGCATTTCAAGATGTTCATGGTACTGAGGTGATTTTTAAGCAAGACCTAGATAAGGAAGCAAAAGAGTATAGGTTCAGGACTTGGAATGGGCATTTTTAAATTTGAGGATTTCAAGCCGGAGGTGTATGATCCTATGGACAATCCATCTTGGCATACTTGAGGAGCCAAGAATCACATACATCAACACATTATTATCTAGAGAACTAAAGAAATTGATTACAGTAGTGTTGAAAAGTTCATGGACTATTTTGCTTAGAGATACGAGGAGATGCTAGGACTAAGTAGAAACTTTGTAGAGCACTACCTTTCTATCAAACCAAACTTTCATCCTTATCAACAACCATTAAGGAGGATGTCTAAAGAGATAGAATTAAAAGTCAAGGAGGAGATCGAAAAGTTGTTGAAGGTAAGCTTCATAAGAACTATAAGTTATGCACAATAGCTCTCTAACATGGTTTTTATTGTTAAAAAGAATGGAAATCTTCATGTTTGTATGGATTTTAGGGATCTATATATTACAACTCCTAAGGATATGTATGTCATGCCAATAGTTGACATGTTGGTTGACGTTGCTAGAAGAAAACAAATTAATGTCATTCATGGACAATTTTTTAGGATAAAACCATATCCTTATGGCTAATGAAGACATTTTGAAGATAGTTTTTCAGTGTCTTAGTGCTATTGGGACATTTAAATGGTTAGTCATGCCCTTAGGCTTGAAAAATGGTAAAGCAATATACGAAAAAGCCATGAACGCCATTTTTCATAACATGATTGAGCACCATATGAAGATCTAAATTGATGATATTATGATGAAATCAAGACAAGCTATTAATCATGTAGAGCATTTGAGGAACAACTTTCAAATAATGAGGGAGTACAAACTTAAGCTAAACCTAATAAAGTAGGCCTTTAAGGTACAAACTAGAAACTTTCTAGGCTTCTTAGTACACCAAAGAGGCATTAACGTAGATAAGAACAAAGCTAAAGCAATGATTGAAGCCAAAATTCAATAAAATATGAAGGAGCTCTAAAGGTTCCTTGGGTAGATAAATTATTTAAGGAGATTTATCTCTAACTTGGCAAGGAGAACCAAGGTGTTTTTAACATTGTTGAAGCTTAAATAGGTGGAAAAGTTCAAGTGGGAGTAATGTCATCAAGAGGATTTTGATAAAATTAAAGAGTATCTCATGAAGCCTCTTGTATTAATGCCCTCTATGAGATGGAATCCCACTCAAGTTGTACCTTTTGACCTTGAATGAGTCCATAGGTTATCTGTTGTCACAAAGCAATTTAGCAAGACATCAGTAGCTTATGTATTATTTGAGTATACTATTAAAACCTACAGAGGTAAAGTACTCTCCAATTGAGAAGTTATGCGTAACTCTTTATTTTGCTTACATGAAATTAACACAATATCTAATCAAATCAAGGGTGTATGTAGCGTCTAAACTTGGTTTGATGAAATACATGCTCAATTGACCCTTGATCATAGGGAGGATTGGTATGTGGTCTCTTGCTCTAACTGAGTTTATGCTAATCTACTTTCCTAAAAAATTTATGAAAGGACAGGCCCCAGTGGAATTTTTAGCACACTAACCCTCTTTGGAGATGAAAGTGGAGAAAGAAGTAGATTTACAAGTGTATAAAGTATAGAAGTTGCCTTGAGTTATCAAGTTTGATGGATCATGTATAAAGAAATTAGTAAGAGCTAAAGTGGCGATCACATCTCTAACAAGGACTGAAATAACCTTGTCTTTCAATTTGGTGTTTGAATGCACCAATAACTAGGATGAATATGAAGCTTTGGTGATTGAGTTGGAGATAGTCCTATAATTAAGAGCTAAAGATGTATTGGTGATTAAAGATTCATAAGTGGTCCCTAAGTAGCTTATATGAGAGGATAAGTGCAATAGTGTTAACTAGCTCCATATTGTACTACTACAATTCATATCATTGATTCCTTTAATGAAATCTCATTCCTATGTCCCTAGAAAGGCTAATTAGGAAATTGATAAGCTAGCTTAAATAGCTTTGGGCATAAGGATGAACGATGAGCTAACCTATAAATTTATTATTATAGAGAAAAGAAATCATTCTTCCATAGTAGAAAGAGGCATTAACATGGAATCTCTTAACATTAATACACCAATTGGGAATGATTTGAGAAAGGAGCTGAAATAATATTTGGATTGCCCAAGTACTAAGGTGTCATATAGAGTAAAAGTCCAAGCTTTAAACTTTGTCTTTCTAGAATAAGAGCTATACAAGAAAGGCTTTGATGGCTTATTGCTAAGATGCTTAGGGTTTCTCAAAGTAATAAATGCGATGAAACAAGTTCATGAAAGAGTTCATAAAGCTCATCAAGCAAGAATTAAGATGAAGTGGTTGTTAAGAAGACATGATTATTATTGGCCATCAATCCCGAAGGACTACATTAACTACTCTAAAGCATGCCAAATTATCAAAGATACGAGAACGTTCAAGGGGTTCTAGCTATGAAATTACATTTTATCATAAAATTATATCCTTTCAGAGGATGAGCCATATATTTGATTGGGAAGATCCATCCAACATCATCATAGGGTCACAAATTCATTATTGTAACAACTTATTATTTCACCAAGTGGGTGGAAGTAGTTCCTTTGAAAAAGGTGGAAAGAAAGATATAATCTAGTTTATCAAGGAGAACCTCATTCATAGGATTGAGATCCTAAAGTCCATAACAAATTAAGGAACCATGTTTATAAAAGAAGAAGTGAGGGACTTTGTAAAGGACTATGGCATCAAACGCATCATGTAAACATAGTTTTATGCTTAAAGTAATGGATAGACAGAGGCACCAAACAAGATTGTCATTAGGAACTTGGAAAAGATGTTGGAAAAGAACCCTATAAATTGCTACAAAATCTTATCATAAATGTTATAGGCTTATAGAACCTCAAAATGAAGCTCTACTAGGGTAAGTCCTTTCTCATTAACATTTGGTCATGATGCAATAATTCCTATGGAGATTGTGGTTCCATCCCTAAGGGCTACAAGATAAAATGGGTTGATGTCTAATGAATATAATCAAGTGACGTACATGGAGTTAGAACAAGCATATGAAGATAGACTACAAGCATTAAATTGCTTGATGATCTAAAAGAAGAAGATGTCTAAAATGTATAATAGATGGGTAAAAGGAAAGAGTTTCAATGAAGAAGATCTCATTTGGAAAATCATACTTCCCTTAAATTTTAAAGATAGAGAATATGAAAAATGGTCCCCTAATTAGAAAGGTCCCTTTAGGACCAATAAAGTATTGGAAGGCAATGCATTTCAAGCTTACATAGGGAGCTACATAAGTGGTTCATTAATGGAAAGTTTTTGAAAAAGGATTATCCCACTATGTGGGAGATGATGGGGAAACAATTAGAAGAATAATTTAGATTGATCATTAGCCATCTTAAAATCTCTAAGATATAATCTAGAAAATTTTTAAGGATCTAATTTTATTTGTACGTCACCATCATGGCCATAATTTCCCTTTTCATGTAAATAGGCTTCTTAGCCACTTCAAAATAAAGATAGTAGGTCTCATGGCCACTTTCCTAAATATTTATTTTATTATTTTCATATTTATTTCTCAAATCTCATTAAAAAATCAAAATTCAAAAATAATCCATCATCAAAGGGATCATCATCATCTCAACTCTCAATGCTCCTAAAACACATGGTTACATGATGCAAAAGTAACTAGGGTGTATAATGTGTAAAGTTCAATGGCGTGGCTGCATAATGCAAGGTGATGGCTATAGTGCTTAGTGTGCTACGTGTTAAGTGATATGGTTGCATGAAATAGGCTAGAAAGCCACTTCTCAAATCTCACATTTCACATATTAAGGACCATCAAACAACACTGATCCATCACTACACAAGCAAATGAAAGTGTTAAGCTTAATTTGTACATAGATACTTAATGAGATTTAAGTATGAGTTTGCATTAATTTACGTTTAAATTAAGTTATCTTGGATAAATTAGTGTTATTTCTCACATTTGGATGCTTTGTAGATGTTTTAGTAAGTTTGGAGTGAACTAGGACTAAAATAAGCATAGATAACAACTTCAGGGACCAAGTTAAACATTTGGACATGTAAAGGAACAAGCCTGCTATCACATTTGTGATTGCGATCCTTGGGAACAATTTTAGTTGTCGTACTTGCAACTAAAGTTGCAAACTGCAACTTAGGCACGCCAAATCTTACTTTTAAGCCTACATTTTAATTCTTCTTGAGGAGTATTTAAAGCCAACTCTTAGGATTTTCTAAATAAATGTTAGAAGAGAGAAAAAAAAAAAAGGTTTTTGAGAGAAGAAATAAGTATAAACACTCTACAATGTGAGATCAAGTGTAAGGGTTCGAGAGATCAATGGATTAAGAAAGGAAGAAGAAAACAAGATCTATTAAGATAATTAAGAGATTTAATCTTTTCGTTTCTTATTTCTTATTTTCATTGGTAAGATAATGTTATTACTTTTGGATTTATCTTGCTTTGTTAGTATGTTAGGCTAGATCATTTGATCTAGGACCTTGATGTAGCCATGGATAATGATTGATTGATTGATTTATGATTTTAATGACTATGTTGGGATTTTATTCTTTTGAAAGTAAATGATTATTCTTGATCTTAATGATTGTGATTGCTTGATCACTAATTACATGACTTGTTTTTCATTTCTAGATCGAGAGATTATAAATTGAAATATACTAAAATCATTTCTTAAGGTTAATTGATAAGTAGAGAAACATACCCACATAACCTATTGTTATCACTTAAAGGATTGCTAGAGCTAATGAAGTAACACATTTCTATTTCATATTAAAGATGGAAATGGAGAAATGGTTACATATTAAGTGACTACTTAAGAGAGCCTTAATTATAGGAGACACAATCGATAGTTGCAATTCTTAATCTAATATATCATTGAATGATTAATGATTTCATGATTTTCCATTGGGGAAATTAAGTGTTGTAGGTGTTTTATCATAAGGTTTTCCATCTCAATTGATTTTTGCTTTTATTATTCAATTGTTAGTTAGTTTATTTTCATTGTGCTAGTAGTTTAGATTACATCTTAATTATTCAATTTTCAAATAAAAATAAAATCATCATATTTCAATACTTATTGCACTTATCTCTGTGCAACGATATCCGTACACACTTATATACTATATTACTTTGATCATCGTCCTCTTACAGGTATTTTGTAAGGTAAGTTTTAAGGAATAATTTGAAGGGACAAAGATAATAAGTGAATTTGAATTTATTGATTGATTTAGATTTAACCCACATTGTGAAATTAGATACGATAAAAAAGCAAAGAGGACAATCAACACAAAAGATTGAAAGCTACTTGTGGAGACAAGAGGTTAGCGAAAACCTCTTAGGGAACTAAGATGAATGAAGAGTCCTAATCAAGTGGAGAAGGCAAATCCATAGTTAATTTTTTAAAAATTAAGCCTACCCATTCCCTAGCACCGGTCATGGTCCAAATGGGGTCGTGACACTATTAGAAAATTATATAATTATTGATAAAATTTATATCAATTTTATTTTTTAATTAAAACTAGATTGAAATAAGCCAAAATTAAAATTACAAGTTTAATTAAAATAGAAAAATTGATGATTTATTTATAAAAAAGCAAAAAACTTTTAATTTTTCTCACTACATGTATAACATATGTAGAGCGACTTAGTTGAGTAAAAATAATTATATCTATATTCTAGCCAATAAAATAAAATTATTTATATCCTACATATAAATAAATAGATTAATATATAGTTCAAAAAATTAGATATTAGAAAAATTTTGATAAAAAATAAAAAATGTAAATATTTTATTTAGAGTGAGATTAGTTTTAAATGATATAATTATTTTATAATACATTTTAATTTTCAATTTTGGCATATTATTTTTTAAAAAATATATTGAATTTAGCTAAAAATAAATATTTTGATTGATTCAAATTAAATTTATGAAAGTTTGACCTTTTAAAAATAAATCTAGTGACAATATCAAATACGATAATAAAAATTATCCTTTTTGTTTTTACTAAATTTATTAAAAACTAAATAAAATGGTTAGCATGTTAAGACATTAAAGATAAGAAAACTTAAATGTATTTTGTTCTAATTAATAAAAATAAAATGTAATAAATATTTATGTAGATAAGTATTAATTATTGATAAAGATTAGTAATTAATAATAAGTTATCAATGTTAAAATAGCAAATATAATGGTTATAATTTAATGTGGTATAATACGATAATGGTACCTTAGAATGACTTCTTTTTCTCAAAAATGAAAAAAAAAAAAAACTAAACCACTAAAAAAATATTATTTTAGTAATATTTAAACTTAATTTTTAATCAAATTCAACTCATTAAAAAAATATAAAAGTCAATTGAGTTTAAATATATACTTTACTAAATTTTGATGTTAACTTGAGGCACAATTGAAACAAATTTATTACATTAGGTTGTAATTACTCAGTTAGACGCTTTCGATACAATTAGAAATATGCGAAAAGGTTTAGCTTTTTGAGTTATTGAGTCTAAAACTTTTTCATTAAAAAATTTTTGTTATAATAAATGAGCGTACAAGATAAATTATGATATAAAATCTTTTTTCATAATATTTTGTCATAATATCTTAGAGCCAAATTTCTTTTGCTCACCAAATTACATTTAAAAAAAGTAATATTGTCATAATAATATTTTTATCATTGAATTAAATCATTTAAAAATTATGAAAAAATTGTTTCATCACTATAAATAACTTTTATTCTTATTAAGTAACTTGTCACAATAAATAAGAAATTATAATTTAGCTATATAAAAAGGTACAATAAAATAAGTAAATTTCTTAAAAATACAAAAATATCATTACATTTTAAATAAAAATAAAATTAAAGTTGAAGTTGAATTTAGTTAAGTTATTTAATTCTTTTAAAAAATAAATTTCTTTCTTTTTTTACTTTCATTATTTCACTTTATATATAATTAATTTATTTTTTTTAATGTTGTTATTGAGTCGGATCATTGATTAATCTATTTGAGTCAGTTTTGATTCAATTTGTTGAGTTGACTGCATCAATTTGATCTAAAAATTTTCAATTCATTTTGATTTTAAATTATTTCAACTTTATTTAAATTCAGGTCAAATTCATATTACTTTTTCTAGGCGAGTTCGAATTGAATTTTTTGGTCAAGTAAAAAATTGTCACTTTTATTATGTAGCAAAAAAATTGATATTAACTATTGGCAAACTTATAATGACAATAAAAAAATTAAAATTATGATAAATATAACTAAATATATTTTTCTATGAAAAACATAACCAAAACATACTTCAAATAAAATCTAAAATATTAATCAATTACACTAGTTTAAATATCTTAATAAAACAATTAATATATTATAAAATTACAACCGACATCCTAAAAAAAATTGAGACACTTGGAAAGTATCTCACTGAAATACCAATTTAAATATGAGATGACAATGAGATATTAAAATAAAAAACTTTTGAAGTCATCTTAAAAAATTCTTTCTGGTGGTAAACAAATTAGAACAAATTTTTTTAAATTAAAATATTTTTAGATTGAGTTATTTTTGAATTGAGGTGTTTTAGGATTAGATTGGATTTGGGTTGCTTGAGTTTCAAGCGAGTTCAAATCATCTATTAAATTTACATACATAAAGAATTTCACATCAAATTTCAAGTTTATACTTAAAAATAATATTTCAGATTAGATCATCTGTAATTTAATTTTTTTAAAAAATATTTTTTAAATAAACATGTATATTTTTTATTATTTAAGTGATATTAGTTCATAATTTATTAAGAAAAATGATAATTTTTAAAAAATTATTTTTTAATCAAATATATTTGACATATATAAAACTTGATTAAATTTGTTTATTTAAATACTTAATAAATTATATATAACTTGTTCGCTAGCAACTAATTATATGCAATGAAAACGAGAGAATTAAGTCTCTATAGAATTACACTCAAATCGTATATTATAAAGTATATAGTGTACATTAACAACAAACCACTCTCTATAAAAAAATTTGTATATTATAATAAAAATTTGTATGATAAATTAATTCTGTCTTAATATGTATTTTTATTGTGCAAAAATTAAATTTATCAATTTTTATGTAAAGTTTTTTTTTGTCATAATAAATAAATATATTGACAAATTATGAAAAACTCTTTTTTCATAATATTTTATTATAATATATTGACACTAAATTTTAGTGCCCATCAAATTTATCTAAGAAAAAATAATGTTGTCATCATAATTTTTATTATTATATTAAATCATTTAAGAAATTATGATAAAATTCTTTCATCACAATAAATAACTTATATTTTTATAAAATAACTAGTCATATGAAATTAAAAAAATTACAATTTTAGGTACATGAAAAACAGTGAAATTAAAAGTAAATTATTAAAAAGAAAAAATATCACTATATTTTAATAAAAATAAAAATAAATTTGAAATTGAAATTAATTAAATAATCTAATTATTTTTTATTTTCATATTTTAATTATTTTATTTTATATATTTAATAATAATAATTTATCTTTTTTTTTAATATTGTCACAAGGTCAATTGAGTTGGGTTATCGAGTTAACCTATTTGGGTTAATCCTAAACTGACCCGTCGAAATGATGTTTATTTAACTCGACCTGATCTAAAAATTTTTGAATTATTTTGAGTTCAAATCATTTTAAACTTCTTTAACTTTAATTAAAAATTAATTATTTTTTCTGAGATAAATTCAAGTATGATAAAAATTGTCACCTCTACTTGTCCTTGTACTTAACGAGTGGTTCCATCACAATACAAATTATTCAAGAAGACACCAATCATTTTTTTCCCTTAAAAAAAAAATACCGATCAATTTTTGTAAAAAATTATTTTTTGGTTAGTAGTTTTAAAATTAATTAATACAAACTCTCTGTATTTTTTATATTAATTTAAATCATGCATCAATTTTTAATGTCATATAAAATAATTATTTTTATTTGATTGTTATTATATTTAAAAAATCTTTTGAATACTATTTCAACCCATTTTCATTGGTTAATAGATAGATGATCAGAAAGTAAAAAAGTTTTTGTTTAAAAAAAAAAGATAAAAATATCCTCACTTTGCATGTTTTATTGAACTTTTCTCTTTTTTTTAATGTTAGACTTATTATCTACACCATGAATGTATCTTTATTATTTGTGAAAACTACAATGTCGTTTACATTATTATATTATAATTTTATAATTAATAATTAATTATTAAATTAAATAAAAATTATTATTCTTCATTAGATTAAATATGATTAAATACCACTAGATTATATGAAATTTATTATTTATTATTAGATTTGATTAAATACTATTGAATTTTATGAAATTTATTATTTATTATTATATTAAATTATATTATTAAATAAGTTACTGTAGAATTCATTATTTATTATTATTATAGACATACTCTTTTGCTCTTATAAAACATTCAGTTAACTACTCCCATCCAACTTTAAAAACATGGGTTGGAGGTGGCGTTTGCCAAGACGCGAGAAACACGATAAGAAAACCGACGCGGATTTTAATTGATTGAAATCTGGTCGTAAGTAACGATGACTTACGTAAGGGTGATGGAGAGTGTGAACGCACATATAAGCTGTACACAGATCCAAAAACAAGTTGGTTGAAAATTATGACATTTCTGAGACCAATGAAACAAAATCACTTAAAATAAAATATACTAAGAAAATCTAAATGAAATGAAAATTTGAATTCCAACTACTGTTTGGACCTCAATAATTGAAAGAATAGGCTACAAATAATTAAATAGTAATAAGAAGAATGGAGTGAGCAAATAGACGCCTACAAATAGTGGCAATCTATTGTTATTGAAACACAACAAAAGCACATACACGAGAGAGAGAGAGAGTAAAGAGAGCGTTTGAATAAGATGGAGGTACTTCAGGTGCTTCACATGAAAGGCGGAATGGGAGACAGCAGTTATGCTAAGAACTCATTGGTTCAGGTAAATTTATATCTTCATTCTAAGGAGCACTTCTATGTTTATATGCTTTTAGTTAAGGCCAAACACAGTCTATTATTATTACTGTTATTATCAAAATCACATTTAATTTATTAAATTTTTTTAAAAATATACAAAAAGTGAATGAAAAAAATTAAAAATTTAATTAAAAAAATATATAAATTATATATAAAATAAATAAATTTTGTATTGAAAAAAATGTCAAATGTGTCACAGTAAGTACAACAATACTGCAGTGTCACACCCGGGCCTTTTAAACTAGTTGTCTATCGCTTCATGCATGTGCATCCTTTATCTTTCATTATTATGGACCATTCATATCAAGTATTTTCAATAATAAATGTCATAGTTGCACTAATTAGCAATATTTTAAAAATCAAATTGAATCGTCTGGTTGAATCAATAAAATCATAAATTATATCAAATAATTGATTTTATTTTGAATCAGTTTTTAATATTATTTTTTGTTTTAACTATTATAAATATATTTTTCTGATTTTAAATTTATTTTAGTAATATTTTTTGAAAATTATGTCTTACTGAATTAATTGAATCAAACTGATTGAATTGATCGAACCAAAAACTGTTCAATTAATTGTTTCTAATTAGTTTGATACATGATTGCAAAGAAAAAAAACATAGTATGAAGATAAGGTTGTTGTTAGAATACATAAGGTTGCTGTTGATAAAAGAAGGAAAAAAAAAAAAAAAACATATTCTCACCATGAATCACATGATAATGATGTAACATGTGTCGATTATTGCTACATAGTTAGACCAACTATTAGATAGCTAACTGTCACTCTTTTATAATTTTAATAATAATAAAAAAAAGAGCTCAAATTCTTAATCTCGACCTCGTAAATTTATATGCAGCAAAAAGTGATAAGCATGACAAAGCCAAAAACGGAGGAGGCACTGCCGAATGTCGACTGCAGAAACTTTCCAAAGTCTAGCCATAGCAGACTTGGGATGTTCTTCAGGACCGAACACTTTGTTTGATGTGTTTGAACTCATCAAAGTAGCGGACAAGATTTGTCGAAAACTGGGTCATCAATCACCAGAATTTCAGGTTTTCTTGAATGACTTACCAGGAAATGACTTTAACACAATTTTCAGGTCCATACCAGGCTTCCAGGAAAAAAATGAAGCACCAAGTGGAATGCTTATCAGAACGAATTGAACCTCTCTGAAGCATATAAAGATGATGGATATAATGTTGCAAGGTGCATGAGAGCAGTGGCTGAGCCCTTGCCTATTGCACACTTCGGCTTTGGCCACACCATTGTTGACGAGATTTTTCGCAAGTATAAGATAATCATTGCTGATCGCATGGCGAAAGAGAAGACTAAATTTGTCAACGTTATTATGTCTATGACAAAGAAGGAATGAATGACCAAGATCATCTCTTTCTAATTTGTCACCAGTTCTAGTTTAGTTGATTTTGGCAGCTTTAAAATAAAAGGGCTGCTATGAATCCAACAAATACTTTAGTCTTCTGCAATATGTGTCTTAGTTGATTTCTATGATTTATAGCTGCTAGTTGATTTCTATGATTTATAGCTGCTGGAATTTGATTTTTAAAATTCTCGGTCTCCATTTGATTTATGGTCTTGTGAAATATTGCTAGACACATCCCACATTATTTCTTGACCTAAATTGCGCTATGGTCTATCACATTTACAAAGTATTTTTAGTTGTTAGTAGTCACCAAAATCAATTGGTTGATAAATAAAATAAAATTAGTAGTTTCATATATATATATATATAAAATAAAATCATCTTCTTTACTTGACACACCATCTTAAATTAATTCTCAATCTTCACTATTTCGTTTTTCCAACTTTTTAAAATTTTAGAAATTTTTTATCTTATGTTGATAACAACTAAAATTGAAGTAATTATAAATATTGAATTTTTACATTTATTGTTAAATAAATTATAACATATTTATTTCAACATTAATTAGTAATTTAATATTAAATATTAAATAATTAATTTTAATTTTAATAATATAGAGAAAGCATTTCATATATAAGGTGTACCTTTTAAAAAAATATTTATTTTAAAAATTTTAAAAATTTTTATTTTTAAAATAATTTTCAATAACATGAATTTTATATTTATAATTTCATACAAACAAGAGAGTTGGATAAATTTATAAATAAATAATTCAACTTGAATTCTCTAAATTTCGCATTTTTTTAAAATCACAAGCAAATTAATATTAATTTACTTTTTCATTTATTAATTAAATGTGTATATATCATCTTAATAAAAAAAATTACACGTATTGTAGAAATATATTTTTAAAGTTATTTTTTAAAAAATAATTTTAATTATCAAAATTAATTTTAAAAATTAAAAATAAAAATTTAAAGAATTTTTATTTTTTAATTTTGACTATATATAATATTTTATCAAAAAATATTAAAAAAACATATCAAAACTTAAGTTGTACGTTGCCACAAGATAGCAACCTATTAGCAAATTTGAAAATTGGATTGAAATGGCTAACTCGACTGATAAAATCAGAAACTGGTTGATTAGCCAAACCGAATAGCAACGAAAAACTGGATGTCTAAGACTTTGGACAAAATTTTTTTAAAAAATAAGTAAAACTGGAAAAATCATTGTGTAATTGAACAAAAATAAAACCGGATTTTGTGAAAACTATGTAGTTTTGATTATGGGAAAAATAAAAACTGAACTCCTCAATCTTTTCTCTCCCATTTCCAAACACAGCAACCACCCAAAGTGCCATACCTTAACTCTCCCATCTCTTCACACAGCTACCACCCAAAGTGCTAGACCTTATCTCTCCCATCTCTTCTCTTTCCTTTGCTTGAAGAATCAAATAAAAAGCTTCATCCATGATCAACGACCTTCATAGTACATCTGCTATTGATGATCTAGGCTAGCTAGTTCACTTTTGTCATTTATGGTTTTGATTTAGAAAAACCCATAATTTGCCCCCTGTATTATCACAATTTTTGACATTTACCCCTGCACTTTTATTTCTGCATTATCCTTGCAGTTCTATTTTTAGACATAGTGATCCCTAAACTAACAGTCGTTGGGAGTGTGAAATACATAGCTGTTAAGTGCGAGTACGTCTTAATAGAAGCAAGTTGACTTGGATTGGTTAGTGGGAGAATTAATGTTAGTTTGGTAATTTTCATATATCAACATAAACGTTAAAAAAAAAAAATTAAGGTTAGTTTGGTAATTTTTGTAACTAGAAATTCCTAAATCCCTAATTGATTTGGCCCTTTTTGTAATTGGGGAATTCCGAAACCATTTCAAACCCAGGAAAACATTATCCCAAATCTTCGATAAACTTAAACTAATTCATTTCAATCTTTGATAAACACCATCACGATCCTTAGCATTTGCTGGTGAAAAAGTAGTTGTCGAGAAATTTGGGTTTTTGTGTCAATTTAGTTGTTTTTGACAAAGAATGGTCGAAGGTGTGATCCATTTTTGACATTGTGTTTGTCATCATCATAGTGGTAGGCCTATATGTTCCTTTAAAGGCGAGGAAATTCATTTTTCGATCCTGCATCATTATATTTGTTAGTGTGTTGTTGTCCATTGTTAAATAATGTTACTAAACTATTAGCTATAATGTTCAATTATTTTAATTAAACTAAAATTAGATTACAAAATGCTTCTATTTGAGGTTGGATTATTTTATTATTCCTTGCACTAACTTTAAGAAAATGCTTCAATTTATCTAGGAATTAGGTTTGTTTTCCATGAGTTTAGATATGTATTTGTCTTATGGAATGCATTATATGCTTCGAGTTAGATATGTATATGGTTTTTTTTTTTTTTTTTTTTGCATGGGTTTAGCTATGCATTCTATTAAACATGTGTTTAGCTAAGTATTTGTGTGAAATGAGTTTAGCTATATGGATTATATGGTCTTCTAAAATGCAGGAGTTTAGCTTTGTATTAAAGTGAATTATTGATTGTTTCCTTTATAGGTATGGCTGACATTAAAGTTAAATTGATTATTCACCATAAGGGTGAGTTGGTTAAGGACAGTGTGAATAGGTATGAGGAAGGCGAGGCTAGATTAGTGAAAAGGAAATTCGATGTTGACCTTTTGTCATACCCTAATATTATGTCTTATGTTTAGGATATCCGGTATATAAGCATTAGGGGGCTATTTCATAGAAAAGTAGTTGGTGGACCATTTATTCCTATCAATGATTACTCTACTGTTATCCAAATTAGCTGTGATGCTAAGAATGGCTACAGTTTAGAGTTCTACATTATACACTATAGTAAGAATGCAAAACCTAATAAAGGCCAATGTACCAGTGCTTAACCTTTTTTACATGTATTGAATACAAACTATCATAGGTGCAATATACCTTAGACTAATAAAGACCGTATACCTATCAATACTATTGACGATGAGGTTGATGTTGTAGTAAATGAGTTGAGTGATGAGAGACATCAAACATTTGATGAAATTTGTGTCAGTATAAGGGGCCTAACTAACGATGAAAGTGATGAGTTACAAGCTATCAGACAAAATGTTAAACAATATAAGTTTAGATATAAAACACAAAGAAAATGAAAAAGTGGTGAAGATGGTGAGAGTATACCTGTGGATATAATTTCAAAAGGAGAAGAAGCTGTAAGTGATGATGTACTAGAAGATAGTGAAACTAGTGATGGGAATGATAGTGTCTATTATAGGAGTTTTGACATAGGGAGTTATATTGAAGAAAATGATGATGAGTATGGTGATGGTGTTGCAAGGAAAAATAAGAATAGTGTTTTTTTTAAGCCTAATGCAAAAATAAATATGTTTTGTGCGGGGATGACTTTTAAAAACATTCAAGAAGTTAGGGAAGTTGTTAAAAGTTATATTATGATGAAGGGTTTACATGTGCATTATGTAAAAAATGATGGTGACAGAATTAGGGTTGTTTGTAGGGAAGGATGTCTATGGGTCCTATATGTGAGTATACATAATGTCGCTAATACATTGACTATTAAAACATACATTCCTCAACATAAATATTATAAATACACAAGAACAAAATTATGTAATAGTGAGTTTTTAAAGAGGGAGTGCAAAGTTAGGATAATGTCACAACCCAATTTGAAGTTGAAGGATTTTGAAGCATTAGTTACAAATGAGTTAAAGACTATGTGAGTTTGCATGTGTGTAGCAATACAATTAAAAAATAATAAAGGAACTAATTAATAGTTATAAGGAGGAATATGCCATGTTGTATGATTATGCAACCATTATTAATAAAACTAATATAGTACACATATGTTTTGCTAAGTCATGCTCAAATAATATGGAGGGAACGCCACATTTTAGTAGGTTTTACATGTGTTTAGAAGCTTGAAAAAAAGGTTGGCTTAAATGATGTAGACCAATCCTTAGAGTTAATGGTTGTTTCTTAAAGATTGTATGCAAGGGGTAGTTATTATGTGTTGTGGGCCATGATGGAGATAACTACATGTTTCCAATTGCTTGGGCAATTGTTGAGGTTGAAAATAAGGAGACATGGGGTTGGTTTTTGAGATATCTACAGTATGATCTTCAACTTAGAGATGCAGGTGGCTTGACCATCATTTCAGACATACAAAAGGCAAATGTTATTGTATTTGCTCTATTTAAAGTTTGCAACATTTAATCATGTGATGTCTTTGATGTGTTTACAGGGATTAGAATAAAAAATGACAGAGATATTGCCAAAAGTTGAGCATAGGATGTGTGCAAGACACAACAATGCCAATTTGGCAAAAAAATAAAGAGGTGAAGAGAGGAAAATTGCCTTTTGGAACTATGTAAGAGCAATATTTGGGAATCAGTTGAAAGATAGGTTGAAAGTACTTGAAGAACTTAGAGAAGATATTGTTGAGGATGCTTTAGCTTATGGAGTTGAAAAATTATGCAAGGCTTTCTTTAACATTGTTGTAAAGTGCAATGTTATGGATAACAACCTATATGAAACATTCAATGGTTGATACTTGAGCCCAAATGCAAGGCAATTATCTTAATGATGAAAGATATAAGGGTTTAGGTGATGAATAGATTAAGGAATAAGAAAGACTCAGTCAACACTTAGATATATGATTTTTCTCCTATGTTGATGGATAAAATGGAGAAAAATAAGGAGGGATCATTCAATTAGGTAATGCAGTGGAATGGGTATATTAGATATGAGATTACTAATGTTAATGACAAAAAGGATAAACACACTATGAATTTAGATAAAAGAAGTTAATGCTTGTAGAGAGTGGGATTTGATAGGCATCCCATACCTATATGCCATTTGTGCCATCTCTTACAAGAGTGATCATCCTAAAAATTTTATGTCTTATTGGTATTTAAGGAACACTTACCTCAAGGTACACAACAATAGCATTCAAAGTGTTCTAGGGAAGCAACATTGGGATGACATTAGGAAGGAGACAATTCTACCTCTTAAATTTGCAAAAAAAAAAAAAAGAGTCTAGAAGACTTAAAAAGAATATAAGGAAAGATAAAGATAAGCAAGAAGATAGGGAAGATGACAAGGGCAGGAAGGATCGTGACATACGAGTATGTAAAAAAGTTGGACATAATATTAGGAGATGTCTAAAAAGGACTGTTGATGCACAAGTACAAACATTACTTCTTTCAAATCATTTTGTATTCAATGTAAATTTCATTACTTTTTATATTTAATAGAACTTTCATATTTTGTGTGTGCAAGGTGAAAGTGAGGAAAAATGCAAAGAAGCAAAAAGTTAACTCCTTTCAAAGTAAGGAGAAAAAATGTTGTGGACAACTCAAAGGAATTTAGCAGTGTTGATATAGTCAAAGAATTTTCAAATTCAAGGAAGAGCAAAAAGAAAGAACTTCCCTCAACTTCTAGTAAGGGGAAAGGAGTTGCTAATGTAGAAGACTATAAGCGTCACTTCAGGGTTTTTCAACGTTAGGCATTGTTCACAAACATCACCTCAGTTGATTCAAACCATTTCTGATAGAAGAAGTTTAACACAGCCTGTAACCAGGAGCAGAGAAACAAAGGCTAAAAAGCCTATTATAAGTGAAGGTTGTTACATAAATGTGAAGACTAGAGATGCAACATTACAAGTATAACAACTATCTCTAATGATGTTCAAACTTGCTTTCGGTTTGTGTCAAACTTCTAATATTCAGTCATATCTATATCGGCAGTCAATGTCCCAAAAACTAGTACGTTTGTATAATAATTTTAGGGCTCAAGATGATGGTGATATAGAAGCAGAAAGGGCTAAAAAGGTTGCCAGCTCAAAGAAGCCAATTTGGAAGCCATGAACTTTAGTTTAGTGCATAACATAAATATATATTAATTATGTTAGTTGGTTTGGTAGGTTGTAAAGGATGTCAGATACTATATAATGGCTAATTTTGATGGGTGAAACATTTAATACACCAACACTTGGTTTTGTTGTTGATGGGTTATAATCTAATGGATACATACTATATTAGATACACTTTTAATGGCCATAAATATATTTTGATTTACTAGATATGAGTTTGGTGTGTTTGATATGATTATATTGTGGTTGTGTTATATATATATGGCATAGCCGCATGCCAAAGTGAAAAGCAACTAAGAAAAGTAAATTTTAATGTGATTAGAGTGTTGATTACAAGGCGTTTTTGGTGTTGATTGCAGTGTGCTTTGGTTGTTTATTGTAGCTGGGAATTGCTTTTATGTAAATTGGAGTGTGAATTGCATTGTTAAGATGGAGTGTGAATTGTAGCTATGAATTGTAAGTGTGAATTGAAATGCGACAGTATGTTTATTGCTTTTATGAATTGTCACTCTCTTTATTAAATCTTTTATTTTCATCACTCTATTTTGATTTGATTTAAGAAAAGTGAAGCAATGAGTTGTTTGATTTTACCTTTGTCTTTGATTGTAGTGTGATTAAACTTTTTCTTAGATTTTACCTTTCTCATTTTTGCTAACACAGAAAATCATATAACATTGTTTTCTAAGGATAGCTTTTCAGTTATCTTTCTATTTGGCTTTAGTTTTCTATATACTAACAAAGATTTTGTTTTCCAAGTATTTCAAAATTATATTGAAAGATACATTACTTAAAGAAAAGCCATTTTATTCATCATAGCTACAAATACATTAACCAACACTAGGAGCTAAACAAATTACACTAGGAGCAAATATCTAATTATGCTTAAACATAACATACCTAACAACAACAAACCTCACCATCCCAACAGCTATCACAATCATTTTCATCTTGCCCACTTTTCCTTCAGTTGCAGTAAGCTTCTCTTTTAGTGTATCAATCTTCATGAACAACAACACAAATTCCTCTTTCAACATTTAATTCTCTCCTTTTACAACATACACTTCAGCCTTAAATTGTTTGATATTTGCTAGGCAAGCCTCTATTGCTTTCAATTGTTGGGTTTTGCGTGAACTATAGACATAAACTTCACCAACTTGTATCAAAGCCTCATTTTGCTTTTCCTTAAGATCTTTCACAATCTTTCTTAATGAGTTAACATATTATAGTTGATGCTCAATCCACTCCATATCATACCATAAATGAAAATCACACTTTTGATTTTACAAAATTAAACAAGCCAGTAAAAATTAATAAACAAACAAAAATTCACCATGAACATAACACCTATTAATACAACACCTATTTCGATCCAATCTTACATTCGACCCAACACATGCATAGAACCACCTTCATGGTTCTTCTCATAATCGTTTGTCTCTAAATTAGCAAGCAACCCACACCTGCAAATAAGATTTCGTTCCCCTTCCATTTTAGAGCTAACGATCAACAAAATCAATGGGTTTCATATTAATGTTAAACTGAGATAAAACACAACCCTAATCACTATAATAGATATTGGCAATCATAAATGGAGGGAGATTATGAATCTTGCAGTAGTGAAGGGAGGGAAACGGTGTATACAAATGATGTGTAAAGTATAACTAATGTACATACATTTGATGATCCTCACCTTACATGTGTTCTTCACTTTACACATGTGCAATTGATGTGTCGACTAAACTGAAGTAAATAGCTTTCGTTAACACGACTGTCAATTTAAGGGGTTAATGTGTTTACAAATAAAAGTGCATGCATAAAATGTGGAGAAATAAGAGTGCAGGGGTAAATGTAAAAACGATGATAGTGCAGGGGGTAAAATATGAGTTTTTCCTTTTGCTTTTGTAGTCTGAAATCTAATCAATTAGTAGCAGTTTGCACTTTATTTAAAAAAATTAGAATTATATATTTGAAAATTCTTGTCTTTCTTCAGCGGAAGCTAATATTTGTCCACTCCTAACAAAATTTTTCTATACTACTATAGGAGATTGAGAAAAGTATTAATTCCAACATCAAATAGGATTATGATCTTTAAATTTATTATTTTTTTCCATCATTCTATCTTTAGGTGTTTGCCACAAATATAAATGCCTTTGTTTCGTCAAGAACATATTTTTTTATAAATTTATTTAGTATGATACTTCCCTAGTTGATCATGTTAGTGCCAATTTCGAAAGCTATTTATATGTGGATAATTAAATAAAATTTCTAGAGCTAACTATGTAGCACGGGTTTTTAGTTGTATTCGCATAACAATTATTTATATAAGATAATAATTAGAAATAAAAATATAGTAAAAATAAAATATATTTTTATAAAATTGAGAGATTGCATATGTTAATAAAATCATAAATATAAAATAATATTAATGTATATTAATATATATTAATATAATATTTAAATTAAAAGACTCATATCATACAATGGGTTAAAATAATTAATTGGCAATAAAAAATAAATTTAAATAGAGGGATTGAGATGAATCTCATGATTATGAGGAAAATTAATAGTAATATATAAAATAAAAATAGTTATTTGTGCAATATATGTATTCCTAAATTTGAACAAAATATTGAATGAAAGACAAAAAAACACAAGTATAACTAGGAGAGGGGTCAAAGGGCCAAATAAGTCTCTCAACTTATAATACAGTGACAAATAAGGATGAAATGAACTTTTTCGTTAAGATTACCTTTGATCTTATATTATTTCATCATAAAAGTCTAAAACATTGGTTGAAGACGGAATTGAATTAAAAAGGATAAAAAGGCGGGACGGGAGTTATCTCCCATCCTCTACCTTACCCTCCTAATGAGGAGAATTTTTCTCTCGTCCTTGCCTCCGCTGAGACTTCTTGCCCTATGAGAATTTCTCGTTAGGTAAATATTTTTATTTTTTCTATTATTTTTAAATTATTTGTTATAAAAATACAATTTATTAAATTATAAAATAAAAATTTTTATGAAAGAAAGTAATAAATATATAAAAATATATAATTCTATATATTTAATATATATATCTACACAAATATAAAAACTTGTAAAACTATATTTAATGTTTTTAGTTCCATGAGAATCCATTTTAGAGGTCCTCATGGAGACCTGTGTGTCAAGGGTGTAATTTCATCACTGTTCCATGGAGGAGAAATAATGGAGATTTCTCACCCTATTTTAGAAAGGGCTTCAGGATCATTGCGGAACAACTTAAGAAAAAACGTAGCCTTTATGAGAAAGGACTATCGTGGTATTAAAAACATTTGTATTTTCCTTTTTGCCATAATAAATTCACGCAATTTCAAAAATGAGTTATCATAAATAAATCTAACAATATTAATTAAGAAGAATTAATAAAATTATCCCCATCAGGAGGGTGGGACAGGAGATGAGGGATAACTCATGCCCCGCGCCCTTGCCATTCCTAATTCAATGCTCTTTTCAATAAATATTTTAGATTTTTATGATGAAATAATATAAAATTAAGGTAATTTTGACGAAATAGTACAAAATTAGATGTAATTTTGACAAAAATGTTCATTTCATCCTCATTTATCACTTTGTTATAAGTTAAGGGACTTATTTAGCCCTTTAGCCCTAGGAGAGGTCGTGATCCACCTTGAATCGAGAAATCGAACTGAATTAATTAGTTATGAATGATTCGATTCAATGGAATATGAAAATCAATTGAATTTAATTTGTCCTTTAAAAAATTTTGATTAATTTGATTCATTTTACTTTTGAGTTTTCAAAATCAAACTGAATCAAATTAATAGAATAAAATGAAAGTAAAAATATAATTATTTTAAATAGATGATGTAAATATAATTTTGTACTTAAAAATAAATTAAATATACTAATAAATAATAAATTTTATTTATATAAATTAATTGAATTATGAGATATAATCCATTCCAAATGTATGTACTCCAAGCAAAATATATGGGTCATTGATTTACCACCTCTATATACTAAGAATGAGTTAGCTATTCAATAACAAAATTATTATTATTTTTACAAATATAATATTACTAATTTATTCAAGTACATAAAAATTAAGCATCAAATACAAAAATTAACTTAAATTTTCTTTTTCTAATAAATTAATGTTACTCTTATCAATCTTATTTTGTTATGTATTCTTTGCCCACATTACTCAAAATCCTAAACTTTTGAGCTCATAATTACTTAGTTATATAATTAATTAACTATAAAATTTATACAGGCATATAAATGAATACAAATCCATATAATTTTTGAATTTTATTCTTTCATTTAATTGGTTAGGTAACTTATTTCACTCTACATGTTTTAAATATCTTTTTTAATTATTTTATATATATTATCTTTCATTATAAGCAATTCGTTCCAAATTTTTGATATTTCTATTTCATCTTTTTTTATATATTTCTGTTTCAATTATAAAGTTTTACATATTTGTCTTATTTTTAAATCAGTTATTTTAAAATCAAATTTAATTAAAACTTTCATAAATGACTATAGAAGCAATAATTCTTTAGTCAATTGTGACTTATATATATATATATATATATATATATATATATATATATATATATATATATATATATATATATATATCTGTGTGTGT
>CATIWR010233714.1:0-28937 GCA_949677035.1 Omphalea diandra | reverse complement strand
AATAATAATAATAATAATAATAATAATAATAATAATAATAATAATAATAATAATAATAATAATAATAATAATAATAATTATTATTATTATTATTATTATTATTATTATTATTATTATTATTATTATTATTATTATTATTATAGTAGTAAATGTAGTCATAAGTCTTACAATGACTCAACTTCATCTTGGAATAAGTTCAACTTTCCCCTTAAACTTTATGTTCTGGGCCAATTTAACCTCTTTCTAACTTTTGGAGCCAATTTAATATAAAATTTTGCCTTTTTTAATCAAATTCACCCTTTATGCACTAAAAATATAAAGTGAAATGCACTTTGCTGTCAAGAGAGCGGATACAATAAAAAATATTTATTTTTAAATTTAAAAATATTCTTCAAAGCTTAAAAAAGCTAAATTCATTCCTTTTTAATCCCTAAATCATCACATTTTTAATCTTTAGATATTTTTTCCTAAAATACTCTATCTATTTTTAGTAGATTCTCTCCTTTCTCTCTTTCTCTCCTAATCCACTATTCCAATTCATAGTTCTTATTAATCGTACTCCTTACCTTTTTCTTAGGAAGAAAAGAATCATACTCTTTAATCACTTCTTCCCTCAAACTTTTCATCTTTAATCTTGTTGTTTGATTATCCTTGTGTTTTCTTGAAATCTACAGTTCAATCTCAACTTCAACATAAAAAAACTGTTTTTGTCCAATTTTATTTAGACTATAGAAAGAAAAAGGTTAAAGTACCCAATAAATCCTTAAACTTATCTCAAAGTGATAATAAATAACAAAATAAATTTTTTCATCAAATTTACCCTTGAACTTATAATATTTCGTCAAAATTATCTCAAATTTTATACTATTTTGCCACAAAAGTTATTTTTCGTCAAAATTACTCTTGATCTTGTATTATTTCATTATAAAAGTCAAAAATACTAACTAAGAAGAGTATGTGTGTTATAAATGTAATTTAAAAAAACCGAACTTAGATGTAATTCGACAAAAACACAATTTTCCCTAAATCTCTAAATTCTTAAATCCTCAAATCTCAAAAACACAATTTTATTTTGACAATAAAATTTTGTTAATTGAAGAACGAGAAAAAATGATGTTTTTATGGAGTAATTATACTTATTCATCTAATTGTAGCAAATATAGAGATATTTGGGTTAAACAGAAGTATAACTGGTGTGCAAAAATACCGCTAAAATTTTTATTTTATAATTTAATAAATTATATTTTAAAAAAATAATAAAAAATAAAACATTTGCCTTGCGAAAAATTCTTATGAGATGAGGAGTCCTTGTAGAAGTAAAGATTTGCCCTCTTGAATCAATATTTTAGACTTTTATGATGAAATAATATAAGATCGATGATAATTTTGATGAAAAAAAACTTTTATAACAAAAAAATATAAGGTCATGAGTACTTTTGATGACATAATATAAATTCAGAGGTAAATTTGATGAAAAAATTTATTTTATCTTTTATTATCACTTTGAGACAAATTCAAGAGTTTATTTAGTAATTTAGCTGAAAGAAAAAATGGCTATAGAGCAAGGAATTAGAGAAGCCAAAGATCAGTTTTCCATTGACATTGGGGTTTTGACTATCGAGGATGACCCCACTTGCCTATTGTTGCTTAAGACTCGACTTCCTCAATGCCAATATCATGGTTTATTCTTTTTTCTTTTCATGGTTCAACAATTAGTTCATAGACTTGTTCGTTAGTTTTTAGACATGGGTTTTGGAATTTGTGCTTTATTGAAATTAAGATTTGTTCATTTGGTGATTGGTTAATTCTGTTTTTAAATGTTCATTTGGTGATTTTGTTAATATGATTTGGTTCTTCATTTGTGAATTTATGTGGTTACCTGTGTAATTATAAAATCTATGCCTATTATTTGGTTTGATTTCAAAGAAGAGATCATCTTTTCTCTTCCCAAAATGTTGGTGTGGAGTCTGTTTTGGGACTTTGTGAACCTACTCGGGTTAATAACCATCGACCTCGTTGGCTGCCTCCTCCTAGTGGATTGATCAAGATGAATTATGACGCGAGCTTGGATGGGAGTCTGGGTTTGATCATGCTGGGAGTTGTATTTCGTGATGACAATGGAGGTACTCATTATTTTGATTGGGATTGCTCATTTGATTTTTTTTTTTTAATTTAAAAAAGAAGTAAAAGTAGCTTTTTTTAGCTGCTATCTTATTCTTGCTTTTTTTTTCTTTTTTTTTTTTTTAAAAAAAAAATTAGAATATGAATGAGTCGAAGATATGGATAATCAAACTTTGAGTGTGCCAATTCAAGTGTAAAACAGGTTCAATTAGGCTAAAATAGTCAATTACAATGGTAAAATGGCTGTAAAAATTAAAAAGGGTTTAATTGAGTTTCGCGCAAAGTTAAAGGGACAAATTGAACTTTATTCCCTACGTTTTTATTATGGGACTTCATCTCTCAAAACTGAGCTACCCACACCAAATAAGGCCGAAAATTCTTGTATTGTAGCAAAGTAACATGATTAGTTATGATATTTATGAGTTTAAATTGAATCTAATTAATTGAATTAAAAATTAAAATTTTAATAAAAAATTTAAATAAAAATTGATTTGATTATATTTAAATTTGATTCCAATTAAATTTTAAAAATAAAATTTTAATATGAATAATAATTTTATAATATATTTTAAATATTTTAATAAAATTTTAATAGATTTTATATATTTTAATATAAAATAAAAATTAAACAGATCTAAGCTATTTTAAGTCGACTTAACATATGTTTAAATTATTTTAATTTGATTTAACTTTAGTTTGATTTAGCTCAATTAAATTAAAATTTTATTAAAATCCAATCAAAATGAACTTATTACATTTTTTTTAAAAAAAATTACATTAAACCAAATCTATGTAAAAATAAATTGAAATAATTAAAATAATTCAATTTAATCAATTTTTCAACTTAAATCAAATTTTGCTCATCCGTAATTATGTTATACTAGCGTCCGACGTAGAGTGCTTGTAGTTGCGGGATATGCCTAAGCCCCCTTAAGTTTTTATTTATTTCAATTGTATCCATATAAGTTCAAAGCCTTTCAATTTGACCTTTTTCAAAAATTCATTTACCTACCACCGGACTTTATGCTTCTCAAAATTTTTTATTTAATATTCGATATGTGAATTCTTAGTCCATATTTTCCTCTTTCTTACTTTCACATTTTTTTTTTCTTTTACTGAGAATTTAATAAAGCTATTCAATTTTAAATGTAATTTGATAAATATTGTTGAAGGTGATTGTCTTAAGATTATTAGATTAATTAATAATTCAAACTCAATGCAAGGGTCTATTAGTCTAAGACATGCGTGCTCTAACAAAGGAAATTTATGTGATTTTCTTTCGGATTGTTAGGCGAATAATTAATTCAATTGCCCATGTTCTTGCGCAATTCAACTGAAGATGGGTTTATTTATTGAAGATGAATGTCCGCAGTTACTTCATAACTTTGTTCTCTCTGAGTATTTGTAACAAACTAAGTGTTAATGTACTTTTCCTATGTTAATTGCACACTTTTTCTTTCTAATGGTTTTGTCCAATTAGGTTTTTCTTGAAAAAGTTTTTTAATAAGGCAATTGGTAGGGTAAATGTTTGTATATCATCATCTTGCTTTGTTAATATAAACATTCTTTTCATCAAAAAAAATGTAATTTTTTTTCTTTGAACTTATTTGAAGTATGAAAATTTATTAAGCAATGATTCTTTTTCTTTTGTTATATTCAACTGTGGATTAAAATTTTATTCTAAAAAAACTGTGATAAAAATGTATTCATTCATAATTATATTTTGTTTTGTTTTTTACGAATTTGTTAATTTATTTTGAGAAAATATATAATTAAGTTATATATTATTTTATTTTTGAATATATTAATTTAAGTTTTTATGATTGAATTAATTTATGTAAAATAAATAATCTTAGATAAAATATTTTGATTCGTAGGAAGACTAGAGAAAAAAAAAAGTACATTTTATTTTTTTTATTTTATAACAATTAAAACTATCAATAACAGATAAAAAGGAAAACACATCCGTCCTTATATTCTATAATGAAAAGTTTGTTTTTTTTTTTTAAAAAAAATTATATTGAAAAGTTTGATCTTTATGATGTTAATTGGCTTTTATGACGAAATTCTCTTTGTGATTGAGCTATGAGAATATAAGAGAATGCATACCAACCTATCCCACTCCTATCACGGATAGCATGACATCTATTAGGATGAGAGGAATCCAAGTTTTGGTCTTAGGATTGAATGAGAGGAATTTGAATTCAGATTGTGACATAGAGATTTATTTTTTGATTAAAAATAAATTAAATATAAGTTTCATAAAATTATCATTTATAAATTCCTTAAAATGGGATTTTGTAAAAAAAAAATTATTTAATAAATGAGGAATTTAACAATAAATTCTTTTAATATACACAAATTTAACATGCAATATTTATGTATTTTAAGTTTATGAATTTGATATGCATATATTTAACAATAAAATTTAAAATTTATAAGCTTCATAGATTTAAATCTATAAATTTTATTAAAATTATATTTAAAATACTTTGAATTTAAACGAGCAACAAAATCGCATCAATGATTATGTTGCTTAATTTAAATGACTTATATAAGTTATGGAGAGTCATCATTTTTATATTTCACCTACAATATTAGGTGTATTATAATAGGAAAATAACATGGCTATGTAATTAGATAGGGAAGAACATAAAGTGAATTTAAATAAAAAACATGCAAGGAAGGAAGATGATACAAGATTCTTTTTTTAAAAAATAAAAGAAAATTTATATTAGTTAGGTAAAATTTATGCAACAAGTTTGTTTGTCCCCTTCAATTTTTGCTAGTTATGCAATATAAATTGTTTTTACCAATTATATTATTACTATTTGGGACATATAATTTCCATGCCATTTTGGCATATATATCTAATTTTGGAATGACAAAAATAATTGTGGCAAAGGGTATAAGTCTAATATGAAAATTTTACTTTGGTAGTTGGAATTTTTGAAGAATTTGAGGAAGTTAGATCCACAAATTTAAAAATTTGAAGGAATAAAGACAAAATAAGAAAGTATTTAAATCAATACCTTCATTTATTAATTGAAGGCCAATAGATTTATTTGTGATTAATGTTGCTTTCAGCCCTAAAATTGAATTCTTTTTTTACCATATGATATGCTCAATTTCCTTCTATAATAACCACTTTATCAACTTTCTTCCCATTGGCCTTGGAAACCAATGCGCTAATGCTAAATGTTATGTTAAAGGTTCATATTACATAGTAATTATTGGATTTATTAAGTTTTATTTTCACTAATGTTGGATTACTATTTTGGTTACAACTCAAATGTTGTTAAAGTGTAATTAATCATATTATATAATTTGTGGACTATAATAAATTTTTTAGAAAAAAAATGGTTCAACGAAATTTTATTTGATTTTACTGAAGAAAAATGATGAAATTTATTGAAGCAATAGTTTTGGTATTAGCCTACAAGATAAAGGATTTTATAGTTAGGGCATTCGAATTTCAAAAGCATGTTGGGGAGGCACTAATATTTTGCTCCAAACTTGACTAGATTTGAATTTCAAGAATCAAACTAATAAGTTACTATAGAAATAATGATTGATAAGCAGGGCTAACCTTATTTTTTATTTTTTTAAAAGCAAGATCAATTATTGATAACACTTAAACTAATTTAAATAAAAAAGAAAGTAGAAAAATAGATTAAAGTGCTTCGAACTGTGTATAATTAAATATACGCATGAATATGTATTAGGCAAAAACAATTATACTCAATCAAAGTTAAATATAAAATTCAAATGATCACAAAGAAAACTTCCTTATGTATCAAACTCAGTTCACTCATAATCATTCAAGAAAGACACTATCATTACAAATATGATTAATGTGTCTTCCATATATGAGCCTAAATAACCTTTTGATAAGGAATTCATACACCTATATTGTATTTAAATAAGAAGCCAAACCTTATAACGAGACACCTTCACCATATAATCCATTTTTCTATTTTTATTATATTATTATCTTTTACAATAAAATTATCAATTATGGTTTCCGAAGGTGATAGATTTATGTTGAGTCCTATAAGTAACTGAAGTTGTAGATCTGTCCTTTCCCAATAAAGGATTATTCACAAAGGTAGGAGAAATTCTACCACATAAATTATGTAGTTAGTCCTAGTTTTGAGAATACTACTAAATTGTATCCCAAACTTTAATTTGTTGTTTGTTGCAATTACAATTTATATAACCAAGTCAACCAAATCATTTCAATTTCATTACATATTAAACAATGCACTAATATGTATATTGTCAAAGAATGTGTAGAATGTAAAAAATGAAATAATCATTGATATTTTACTACTAAAAATATTAAAGCCTAATGACTAAAAATAAATAAATCTTATTGTAAATTTCTAGTTTTATCCAAATCTCTTAACATAGATTATTATATTCAAATATTCTCATATTAGTTGTAATTACATTCATTGATCAAAGTTAAATAAAACCAATAATTCTTTTTTAATATTTCAAGAAAAAAATAGTTTTATTACTGTTATCATTGTAGTAAAAGTGAGTAAAAAAAGTCAAGAATGAAAATCAAAAGGTATTTTGTAAAATCACTACTAGAAATATATAATATTTTCTTTTTTACTTTGATTCTAATTGATTGGTACAATTGGAATAGATTTATCAAAATTTGGATATAATCATTTTTTGAGAAAATTTCGATATAAATCCAAATTTGCTATAAAGTTTGAATTTTTTTTAAAAAAATATTAGGCCAATTATTAATATAATTATTTAATTCTTCACTTATGTGTTAATTTTAAGTGTGAAGTTAAATAGCATATTCATAATGTAATGATAAGTAAAGTATAAGATTATTTGGTTATTTTTTTTAAAAAAAATAGGTTGTAATTACAAATTGGAGATTTTCTTATTTTGTGATTAATCCTTTTTAAGTTCTCACAAGACATCATTGATGGAGAAAAAGAGGGTTAATCTAGTTTTACTTCCCCTATTTTCTTGTGGAAAATAAAGTTGAGAAGTAGCTCTCGAAGAACTAGTTGAACACAAAAAGGAGGTGGGATGTGAGAGCATGATTAGGGACAGACGATTTTTTTTATTAAAAAAAGAATGAACTGAGGGAGAGAGATGGAGGAATTAATACATGTCAGCCTAAGGAATGGTTTCATGGCTCCGTGCTTGTGCTTCTCCCTAAATGGAGTAAATAATGTTGAGCCCACATCAAAGTGTCTGGCTTTTGATAATGTTTAGATTCCTGAAACTGGGGTAACAAGTCTTGATTTGTCATAATGTGGGGTTTTAATTTTGTTGGAGTCTTCTTTATAAAAAGGACTTTTCACGTCCCCCCTTCTCACTCTCTCTCTCTCATTCTTCCTACTGTTGCTTGATATTGATGGGGTGAGATTCCAAATTTCTCTTGATATGTTCATCATTATTTTTATTTTTTTTTTAAAAAAAAAAATTTCTATGGTGGTAGAGGTTGGAGAAACCACAGAAAATGATGGCTGACATGATTTCTTCAATACAAACACTTTGAAAGATGACACAAAGTTTGTTTACCTCAAAATAAGGAATAAGCTCCAAAGATTAAAATGGCATATAGCACTTTCAATATGCTATGAGAAGGTACAGCATAAATTTAGTCTTTGCTTGCTACATTCATAGAACTAGCTTATGAAAATAAATATTATCTTATTGTGTATCTCATATAATAAAAATAATTAAACAAGTATGAATCTCACACGCACTAAATCAAGAATTCAGTTAGAGATTGTTATATCACATCCAAACATAATATCATATAAATATTTTGTAATTATATAATCTAAAAGATATCATAAACTAATAAAGAGTTTAATTATTAGCTTTTATTACAAAACCAGTTATCCCAATATGAGAGTCACAACAGCATTTGCCATCAATAAACTTAATACAAAATTGTCACTACACCCACTTATACCATAAATTATATAGTAGTGTATTTAAATAAATGTGATAAAAGTAATCTATTAAAACTTATTTGAATGCAGGGTTTTAGTAAGCATCTGAAAACATTAGAGCCGTCCAAATAAAATCAATGGTTACCTTAAAGCACAACAAACCATGATCTAGTGTGAAGGGATTGCATATTATATATGCACCAAGTGGAGGAATAGAATATATGGGATCAGGATTCAAGAACGCGATGTAAATATATAAATAGGCAGAAGTGTGAGACCACAAATACAGATCAGAAACATATAGAAAGGTAAAATAGCTGGTTTTGGGGAGACAAGCAGAAAGAAAATTAAAAGAAAGCATAGAAGAAGGAAGAAGAAAGAGATAATGTTTCCACGTGGGCAAAAAACAACAAATGATAGATTAGATTGAAAAACAAAAGATTACACAGAACAAATGAAAAAGAAATAAAACCCAACATCCCATACATAGTGAACGAGTTACAGTTTTTAAGTCTTACAAAGACATGGATCCACAAAAAAAAAAAAGTCTTATAAAGACAAAAGCGCTCAATTGGTACATATGTCAGCATATGATTTGGACAGGTGTTTGGTCTCATTATACCTGGTTTCTTTTCTTCTTGCCTTTGTATCCCAACAATAAAAAACCATCAGCACTAATCATATATTACTAATAACCCAGTTTTTTTTTTTTCAAAACAGATTCTTGCTTTATGTGTCAAAATTAATTGCATGCATCTTCCCATCCTGAAAGAGAGAGTTTTTGTAGCAGAGGATCTAGCATTTGAGAGATTTTCTCATTTGAAAGAAAAACAAAATCAAAAGAACAGTTTTTTTTTCTCCTTTCTTTCTTTTATCATAAGACGTTTTTTTTTCCCCTCTATCCCAATATATCCGTTGACTGTGTGTTTGCGTGTGTTTTGCCACGATCATTTGATGCACGTGGAAACCCAGAAGGTAAAAAATTTCTTGTCAAACTTGTTGTGTGGAGTTCTTATTTTTCTTTATTATTATATAGTCTGTAAAAATATTTAGCTAAAGTTTTATATATATATATATATATATATAATCATGTAATGTTAATAATTCATGTATGTAGTGTGTGTGTGTATAGGCATATTATATAATAATTTCGCGTTTGTGTTGATACCCACTTTCCATTTTCGTCAGTTTTTTCTGCTTCTCTCTGCCAAATCGTCTTTCTTATTCTTCGTCTTATTTTGTAAGCATTTCTTGGTCTTTCTTTTCTTGTATTTTATACTGCTATTTGTTGCATATACTAATACCTTAGATTGCATGAGCTCTTTTTCTTCTTTTTTCTCTTTCTTTGTGGGATAAATCATTGTGTGTGTATGTGTTTCTTTAGTTATTGCTGTAATAGGCATTGAATTGTTTGTCAGTTCTGTGATCTGGGTATACTTAATTTTCTGTGTAATCTATCTGTCTATTGTGTACATGGTAGATTCAGTTGTTATATCTGTTTATTTATTTCTGTTACGGATCTTTTCTTCTTGTGATGATCTTCACCAGTTAGTTGAATTGCTAAGATATTGATAACTTGGATTCAATGTGTGCAGTGATTGTTGTTGAAAAAAATTATGAATTTTACTTGTTGAGTCTTATGTAGGAGAAATTGAATTGTTCTGGTTTTGTATCTTGAACTTCTGTAAGGGGGGAAAATGATCTCAATTCTTGATGTTCCTTTGCTGTCAATACCGTTAACTTGATGAATGGTGGCTATTTGGCCTTCTCTTCCACTTTCCTTAATTCACCAGTGTCTTTCTGTTCTTGATTCTCGCAGTATAGATGCCAAAAAGTATGCTGAATGTTTGTTCTTATGACCATAAATCTTTATGTGGTGTTGCACTTGTTCAATTTTTTAATGATGAAGCTGCTAAACTTCTTGTTGGAAAGATGGATCGTTCTGGGGTTCATAAAGATAGAGGAGAGTTGAGGATTCATGAAAGTTTGGATGAGCTTAGCACTGATTTGGTAGACTATATTGCTGAACTATCTGAGGCATCTATGAAGGAGAGAGGTGTCTTTGCCATTGCCTTATCTGGTGGTTCTCTCATTGGATTAATGAGGTATCAGTCACTTCCTAGATTTTCATTTATTTTTCAAAATTTTTGTGATGCTGGTATTTTTTGTGTAAACTTTTGGTGGGCGACAGGAAACTTTGTGAAGCTCCTTACAACAAGACTGTAGACTGGGCTAAATGGTACATATTTTGGGCAGATGAACGTGTGGTGGCAAAAAGCCATGTTGATAGCAATTATAAGCTGGCAAAGGATGGCCTTTTGTCCAAGGTTTGTGTGTTTTTTTTTTTTTAAAATCCATTCTTTCCTTTTGTTTTATGGTTTTCCCTATCTACTTTTTTGTTATGATCAATACCCAAAAACAATTGTAAGGGAAAGAAAGTAAATATTGCCTTTTAAAGAATTTACAGCATTTTCTTTTCTTCTTTTTCATTCTTCTAAGAAACTTTTGGTTGTCCTGTGGTTCCTATTAAATAAGCTGATGCACAATTTTCAATGTAAGTTCATTGTCTGTACAAGCCTATCTTCCGAAACTGGTCTTGATCCTCATATAGTTTTTAGTTTTTGTTTTTTAAGTTGCTAATTTTCATTTGTAATTGGTTGCAAGTCTGCCCCAACACCACTTTACATCCTCATTTCTTAAACTTTTTAAAAATAGCCAAATATGCAGCTTTGTTCTTGTGGAATTGAATCTGATAACGCTGATTGTGAAGTTGCATGCATGATTTGCAAATTAACATTTCTCAGTTCTTTTAATCATTTTTTTTTTGTCTTTTTCAACTTATTTATTATCAAATTTTAAGTTAAATGAATTTTGCAGCTGCAAAGAAGTGTATTAATGGGTTTAGCTTCTATAGTAGGGTAGGTTATTTCCCAGCATTTTTCTGGTTGCTTCAATCAGCCATTTAATGCAGTGGCTATTTTTACTATAAACGCAGGGAAGTAACTAGATACATGAAATAGCCCTTCACTCTAGTGAGAACCGTTGTTCTGGATATATTACTTTTCTCTTCTTTTCAATTTATGATCTGCTCTTTTTTACTGCTTGCATGTTTTGAAATATTCTTGCTCCACTCAGTTCCAAAAAGCACTGGATGTCAACTATACCTAGGACTTGCTGAACAAAGTCCTCAAAAGTTGTCCCTTTACCGCCTCATAAACCTATAATCATCAGGAGATATCCTCACACTCTGATTGCATATGACTCATTGGTTTCTCCATATTTTTATTTAAATAATTCCTATTCAATCTTCTCCTGTGGACTTATAGATTCCCTGGAAAATAGAGATGGTTTTTTGAAGTTTTGCTTTGAATTTCTGTCGAATTGATACATTTTCCTTGGGAAGATAAATTATTTTGCTTTGCAAAATTATCATTATTATGGGAACAGAATCTTGGATTCCTATTTTAGAGCTCATGTGATTTGTTTATTCTAAAAGTATATCTGGGAAGATTTTTTCGTATTTGTTTATTCTAAAAGTATATCTGGGAAGATTTTTTCGTTGCCTTTTGTCTTAATTAATAAGCACTTTTAAGTTTGATCATTTAGACAGTGAATCTAAGGAGATTAATGGCATGTCTGACTGACCAAAATTTTGTTATAGTTGGAGTAGAAGTATGCTTTCACACTCAAATCAATGTGCCCAAATTTTTGCTCAAGTTGAGTATACCTCTTTATAACCTGATAGGTGAGTCTTTGTGCCATTTGTGCTCATTTAAACCCTTTGTCAATATGTGATGTTTTTGGATATCTGCAGCTACAGTTATACTCTTATTTATGAGAGTAATATAAGCTGGGTTTAACACAATGATATACTTCTGCATGAAACAATCGTCCCAACCTATGTCTCTTTTACTGCAAATATGAAAAATTTAGAAATGTCTATACTTGATTGGGAAGACACATTGATTAGTTTTGCTTTCCATTCCTTGGTGGGAAGTGCCTCGACTGACATTAACATCAAATAGGATTACTGTGAATGCAGTAACTGAAACAATGTGCTAGGAAGAGTTAAAACAACCTGCTTAATGTGGGTGCGTATTGCTTCACTGCTGCCTCTTTCCCATATTTACTAGATGTGTCTGTCTCATATAAATTTGCTACATGGAGTTCCAGTGTTGCATTGTGAACATGTCTTCTTTTTGGAAATACAGCAATCTGCTAACCTATGAGAAAATAAGAAAAAAAGAGGCAGTGCACATTGTATAAAATAATCTTCCCATATTTGCTACAGTCAGTTGCATATTAGAAGGAAATGAATAGTCATCAGCTGGTGATATCATGTAAAAATATAGCACCTCAGAACATATAGCAGAAGAAGAAGGTTAGGGCTTGTCTCAATTCAAAAGAAGTTCTTGGTTTGATATTTTTGCAAGCATACAAGTTCTAGTCGAGTAATTCACACTTCAGCTTCTCTGGTTTGGTTATCCAATGACATTCATCTAAATTTTTTTATATATTCATGTTTATGTAAGCAGGTGCCTATTGTACCCAGTCACGTGCATTCTATCAATGATTCAGTATCAGCAGAGGAGGCTGCAAATGAATACGAGTTTGTTATTCGACAATTAGTGAAAACAAGGATAATAAATGTGTCTGATATTAGTGACTCTCCTAAGTTTGACCTCATCCTTCTGGGAATGGGCCCTGATGGTCATGTTGCCTCACTGTTCCCTAACCAGTCTGTGCTTGATGCAAATGATGAATGGGTAACTTTTATTACTGATGCCCCCAAGCCTCCACCTGAGAGGATCACATTCACTTTGCCTGTCATCAACTCAGCATCAAATGTTGCAGTGGTTGTGACAGGTGAGGGCAAAGCAGAGGCCGTTCACTTGGCAATTGATGATGTGGGACCTGATGGCCCGTTGCTGCCTGCTCGGATGATTCAGCCAACAAAAGGGAAGTTGGTCTGGTTTTTGGACAAGCCAGCTGCCTCAAAACTCAACAGTTTTCAATTTTCTGACTAGGTTCAAGTTTACATTGCCAATGTGTATGTTTGTATGTAGCAGAGGGATTCATCACCTATGAATCCTGCTCTCTTCCATCAGTCCCTACCCCGTTCTTTTTTTTCCCTTCGGGTTAAATTTTCCCATTTTGGCTTTTTGTCCTCTCTTCTCTAGAGGAGTTGGAGAAGTGTGATTATCCTTTTTGTATGAAGAATAAAATCGGGGCCCTCGGTGCAAGCTTTTTCTGGTTTTGGTTTCTGTTAGGATACTGTTTTTGAAGCTTGCATATACTAGCATCATGGGAAGCCAGCCCATCGGAAAGTGGAAACAGACCCCTTTTTTAGGTGTATACAGTGATGAAACTTTATGGATTGCAGTAGGACTTCTCTGGAAATAGCTTTATACAATTCCTGTCAGAATATATAACCTATCATGCATATTTTCCCTCTGAAAAATAGCTCCACTTTTAATGCAGTTACAGAAGTTAAAAAGCCACTCATTACTGTTGTATGGTCACAGTCACAATGGGAAATTCTTAACATCATCAAAAACAACAGGCCGGTAAAAGAAGTAAATCTGCTATATGGATAGCTGGGGGTCCCGCTGTATCAGATATCCTCTGAATGACAGTGCATCAGCCAGTCAAATAACATTAACAATAGAGTTCAATTTACCTCGGCCTGTCAATCTCTACTGGGAACTTGATTTGAGGCATATAATATAACAAGGGAACTAATCATTCAAGGAACCTCCAAAAAAATAATAATAAAAAAACACTGAAATGATATCACTCCATTGAAATCAAGATAGCTTCTTTACCTACCCTCAATTATCAGCAACTAAACAATGGTGAGAACATCTTCCATCTTCTTTTGAGAAAGTGACTTCACTTGGGTATGTCGGGTTGCATATTGTTGCACAGTTAATACTAACTAGTTATCAGACTTCTTGCCTGGCACATTTCTTTCCAGGTGGACCATACAGTATTACTCTGTAATAGGATGCCCCTATAATACGTTGACATGCAAAACTAATTATTTGATGGAAAATGATTGATACCAGACTCCATTGAAAACCATTCATACAGACCGTTCAGAAAGCTCTAAGAAAAAAAAAAAAATTAACCAGTCAGGATATCAGCTCAAGAGAAAAAGAATGCTTGGCAACGGAACTCATGAATTTCTTATTATGGATGCACGATACAAAATTGCTTTTACAAAATTGAATTGCATCTAATAAGCCCCAAAACATACTTGCTTTTACTTTACAGGAGAATGAAAATACCGAGACTTTAAGAGGCAGACGACATAAATAGCTATGTAAAAATCAACTCACAGACTCCAATGTCCGGTATTCGTTTTCTGTAATGGACCTGATGCCATTTGGATCGGGCTCCACCTCTTCTTCCATGTATTCCTTAGGAGGAAAGCCACGCATCCGTCCAAGCAGCCATTGATGTATGACTCCACAGTTAATGGCATACTTGAATGTTTGCTTCAAGTACCCTTCATCAGTAATGAGGCGCGGCTGAACTGACAACATTCGCATGATGGCTGAAAGCATGACATAAAACTGAGCTTAGCAAAAACTGAGATTCTCACGAAGGGAATGAGTCAGTCTACCTAGATATGAACACTGCAAAGTGGCGTTGATGTGAATTTAGAAAATTGGGTAAATTCACTAACAGTCCACAAAGGTTTGTCCCAATCTACATTATCATCCAAACTGTTTCAACACTAAATTTTTTCCTTATGCTCCAATTAGTGAAAAATTTTGAGAGACCAAAGTGTTGAAGTGTTTTATAATACAACAATTTCAGGATGGTGCAATTGACTTTTTAAATCTCAAGCATAAATTTGTACTCAAATTTGAAATGTCAAAGACTGAAAGCGAAATGAAGGATCTATATATTATACATCAAGGACCAAGGATGCAGAGAAGGGGTGTAGTAATTTATTGCAGAAAACAAATAAACTTGGAGTACGAGTTCATACTCTCCCAACCACATTGCAGATACCTTCACTTATTCCGGCAAACTAATCACCTGAAATATAAATCTCATACCAGCACAGTTCACCTATTCAACAAATAAATTACTCCAAACAAATACTTTAGGCATGATACTCTGACCATTTGTCTATGGAGACCACATAATTTTCTTGCAAAGCACAGCATAGGCACTCCCTAGGTGGAGAGTGAGGTAAAATTGAAAAGCTCAATCACTCTGGCTGCTCAGCTGCACGTGTCCTACTCTAGGAAATTTTACTGGAAATTAGTTTATAGATAAGCATCTTGATGATTTTATACCCGCAACAATGCCATCACCTGATGCGGACATATCACATGTGAAAGGGGTAACAAGTGCATCCTTCATGCCATGCACTGCACCGTTGTGCTCCTCAGTGTAGTAGTGTATCTTAGAAGTTCCATTTGTCATTCATGCCAGTGTTAAGCAACCACTTCTGGTCCATGATGTAAAAACTTAGATCTGACATTGTCTTTGGTGTCAAATTCCTCAGTGGGTTTGATCCCACAGAGAAATTCAAGCTCTTGCTTAGTTACCTCAATAATGTTCACATGATTCCAAACTTCTTGTATGAATAACTTGGTTTCTTCACTAGACTGCCACAATGGCAATGGAGGTTCACATCGTAGAAAATTACCCCTCCCAATTTCTTTGATATCTTGACCGCCTGCAGCTACACTGACCGCATGCTTTGATCAAGTAGGGAATGTGTGCTGAAATAGAACATTTTTGCCTGCATACAACAAGGTTGTTAAAATGTTGAATGAAAAGAAAAAGAAATGTAGCTGGTCAAACAGTTCACTTATCGAATAATTTAAGCCAGTGTAAATGCAACAATGTTGGCATGTGAAAACACAGTGGCATTTTTTTTTTTTTTATGGTCAGTTTTTTTCTGGAAGAGGCAAATGCAAAAGAGGAATTGATGCCAGTTGTATATGTTTAAGCAAATACTCAAAATGAAAGAGCAACATCATTGAGCAACTGCCCTAGAAATTTCACGACAAAGAATCAGAAATACCACCAGTAATCATAATGCAGAATCAGAACAAAATGATTCCGTCATCCAACAATGTCGTCTTGAAGAGAGATACTAAAGATTAGGGAAACAAAGAATGACATACTATGGACAGAACTACCTATTTGTTTAATTATCTTACAATAGGACACAAAAAAATTACCCTATTTGCAAGGTTATTTATTTGTCAGTTAACTTCAAAATACACTGTTAAAATTTTCATATCTCATCTATTATCTTGGAAGTCGAGCATAAATAATAATATCCTTTTCTAATAAAATAGTCTTATGTACCATTAATTGATTTAACATATACATATAAAAGCAGAAAAAATAAATAGAAGGAACCAAATCTTAGGAATTGCAGGTGTTAATAAAATTGATTACCTCCTTGAGCACGTCAATATTTATTTCGGATTTAGACAGAGCATCCTCAGCACAGGGTTTGACACAAGCCATTCTCAAGCGACCTCTCTTAGCAATCCTCATCTGTGATACTGCTGTTGGCCTTTGACTATCAGTGCGTACTGATCGTGTTTGTACATTGTTGACATTCATATAGTATAGCATGGCCTGACCATACTCATCATCTCCAAGTTTTCCCATGAAAGCAACCTTACCACCCAACCTGGTAAGGGCAATTGCAACATCCCCTGCAGATCCTCCAGGTGCCCTTACAAATTTCTCCGGTGCCCATAATGCATCCTTCATTCTCTCATGAATTTCATAATCTACAAGTCTGTTAGTTGGCCTCCCTGATGGCACAAAAGCATGCTGTGCAGATCCAAAGCAACAAACTAAGGGAGGCCAACCATATGTGTAGCTAATATCATCTTCAACATCTTTATTCAGTTCTAGGTCTACATCACTCTCTTCCTCAGCATTTGGAACAAAAACAAACTCCTCGACAACACTAGCTTCAGATTCACTACCTCGAACCTCCACATTCTCATCCATCTTTTTAGTCTTCCTCTTTGTACTTCTCTTCTCAGCTCTCTCTTCCTCCGCAGCAGTGGTAGCTGATGTAGCTAGAGATGACAAAACCATGAAGTTAACACTTAACAAAAAACATCGAAGTCAATAATACACAGAGGTCAAATCAATAAGAGCTATACCTTACGTCGAGTTTTCCCTCTGGAGGGTTTATTTGAATCTTCACTCGACGTAGACACAACATTTCCCTCCGTAACATCATCATACATCAGATGTTTTCTTCCTAGTTCGAGAAGTAGGTCGTTTAGAATTCCTAGTTGTCTTCTTTTTCAAAACTACACCATTTTCACCAGGTTCCTCTTCAGATGAAGATTCAGAAATTTTCTTTTTCGAAATTGCGGCCAGACTCCATTTATTCTGCAATCTAAAATCTTGACGAAGAACAAAGTTCAAACGGTGGTAATTTTGGCAAGTTGAATGCCACCTGGTGACATGATGATGAGTCAAAATCAGTAATCCACACAACGCAAAGATTGCATCTTTTTCATCTCCTTAACGCCAGATTTAAACTACTTCCTACCGTACATATAAATACACACAATTATGTTGAAGCAACAAAGTAACCCAGTAATCAGAAGTAGTTGAAACCAATCAATCAAAGTGAGCTACAAAGGCGAAAATTTTCAATTTTAGGCGTTAAAAAAAAAAAAAAAGAAATTTTGAGCTAAAGATACAAGAGAGAACAGAGAGAGAGAGAGCCTGGGCAACGAAAGGAAACGGGTGAAAAAAAGAGAAGCCATTAACAAAGATTTTTTCCGTTTATGGATTCGAAATATTGACGACAGTATAAAAAAATAGGCAATCGTATCAAATCAATTACTGAATCTCTTAATAAAGGATAAAAGGAATTTTTTTTTAATAAATTTATGTTTAAACTTAAATTATTTTATGAAAATTACACATAATTTTATATATTTTGATATAAAAAAAATTTTATCAAAATTATTTTTAATTTTATATTATTTTATTATAAAACCCTAAAAAACTAACTAAAAAGCGTAATTGTGTTATAAAATATAATTTAAGAAAATCATATTCTACTTTATTTTGACAAAATTACAATTTTCCTTAAATCTTCAAATTATAAAAATACAATTTCACTTTAAAAAATTTATTAATTGAAAAACGTAAAAGAGCGATATTTTCGTGGAATAATAATTTTATTCGTTCATATAATTATAATAAATATAAAGAGAAATAAGCTAAATAATAATATAACGATAATTTTTATTTTATAATTTAATAAATTATATTTTAAAAAATAATAAAAAATAAAAATATTTACTTTGCTAATAATTATCTTTATTATCGTTTGGAAACAAGTTTATGGATTTATTTAGTATTTTAACCATAAAAAATAACACAAATTTGTTGTTCTAAGTGAAGTTGTAATCTTTTGGGCTTTTATGTTTATGGGGCTTAGGTTAACAACTTCCTTCATCATGGAGTTGGAGACCGGGGGTTTAAGAATTCTAGTGGGTCCATGGTTCTGTTCAAATCTCATGTCGCTTATTTTTTATTGTAAGGGAGGGGTATTACTAACTTTTCTGCCAAACAAAGCATCGTAGTGGCTTTAAATGGCGTCGTAATCTCTCTTTTTTTTGTCCTTGTAATTTCATTTTTTTCGATTTTCTTTTAAAAATTACTAGATTTTACTCAATGTGTGTTGCACTTATATAAAGTTATAACTAATTAAAATTTTTTTAGAATACACATAATATAAATTTTTTAACTTAATAAGTAAATAAAAAATAACTTTAAAATAAAATTATAGAAAATTAAACTTACAAACTAAAATAAGAATTATGCAAAATTAATAGAAAAATTAATTAAAATAACAGTAAAATATAAAGAATTTATTTTTATCGTCCATCATCAATATATATATTCACTACAATAATTAAAATTTCAGAATAATATTAGAATAATATTTCTATTTATAAATATATTTGAAAAAATTAATGTATAATAAATTTTATTTTTATGAGAGAAGTGTTTATTTATAAACCACATTTTTAGTATAATTTATAATTTATCATTGATTACATTTTTATTTTAATTTAAAAATTTTTTGAATTTAGACTATATTTATCTTGATTTTTTAAATATTTGAAAAATAAAGTAACACTAACTTAAAATATAAAGAAAATATTTATCCATTATTCTAATTATTTTAAATAATCACAAATTTTAAAGATTAAAATAATATACGTTACTCTAGTTATTTCAAATAATCATAAAACTCAAAAATTAAAATAATAATTAATTTTATAAAAAAATACTATCCATCTAATTAAAATTTATTCACAAATTAAGAATATTATTGTCAATTTAAAAAAGTTATATACTCTTTTATATCCATAAAAAGTATTTCCTAATTATTCATTTTTATATATAATATAGATAGTGTAAATTTATCATTGATTAATTTTTTTATTTAATTTCAAAAATTTTTGAATTTAGATTATATTTATCTTAAAATAAAGTAACACTAATTTAAAGATATAAATATTTATATTCATTACTTCAGTTATTTCAAGTAATCACAAATTTTAAAGATTGAAATAATAATTAGTTTTATAAAAAAAATATTATCTATCTAATTAAAATTGATAATTTAAGGTTATTATTGTCACTCTGAAAAGTTTTAAACTCTTTTACATCCAAAAAAGTTTTCTATGGTATAAATAACTTTTTAAATATTTGAAAAATAAAGTAGCAGTGACTTAAAAATATAAATATCTTTATCCATTATTCCGGTCATTTCAAATAATCACAAATTTCAAAGATTGGAATAATAATTAGTTTTATAAAAAAAAATATTATCTAGCCAATTAAAATTTATAATTTTAGACTATTCTTATTAATTTGAAAAGTTCTATATCCTTTTATATTTAAAAAAAAAATTCAAATTAGTCACTTTTATGTATAGTATATGTTTTTTCAAGTTTCATTACATGATAAAACAAACATTCAAATTTAGGCTTGATTACATGTATAGCTTAATTTTGTAGTAGGTTCATCTTTAAGCTTGGGCAAACATACTAAAGTTTTCATAATTTGTATATTAACTTCTTCAATTTAGGAACATAACTTTTAAACATCTCAACTCTTCAAATTTATGTCATGTTCACTTTTATTGAAAGAACCCTTAAGAGCTTAATAGAAATATAGATAAATATTATTATAATATTATTTTTGGTCAAATTTCATCCTAGTTGTAAATACAATTAATTGAAAATAAAATAATTTTATAATTATCTAAATAAGAAGTTAGATTTCATAATTTACAAGTCATTCTATTCTTTTTTCATTTATCAAATTTAAGCAACTAAGAGTAGATAGTGATGAATTCCTCATCTAGTCATATTGTTCGATCACTTTTATCTACTAAATCTAAGCAACTGAGAGTAGATAGTGATGAATTCCTCACCTAGTCATATGACTCAATTACGAGCTCACCAACATAAAGTGATATATGGGCACAAACATCATGTAGTAGTCAAAGGTGAATTCCAACTTTAACATGAGGTCGTCTTCTTAATCAAGCTATCAATCACGACACTATTGGATCAAATTTGTGTAAAGCAAGGTCCAGCCAAAGAGAGAAAAAAAATACAAGAAAAACAGTGTTCGTTCGATTGAATAGAATCCATCATACCTTTACTTTGACTTTAATTTTTCATAATTTCTAAAACGGTGATACATCTTCCAAATGAAAAGAGAGTGAAAACATGAGTTGACTTTTATAGTATGTATAGTCAGGATCCTTTCTTACTTGCTCCCTTAGTCTATTCTCCTTCTAATTGAAATAAAAGAATTACCATGTTTGTTGTTAGCATCTCTTTTGTTTAAGTTGATAGCTAATTCCCATGTTCTTCTCTCCCATATGAGAAGCTCATCATCAAATATGAATTATAGACACAGAAAAATAGAGTTTGAGCTTTTAAAAAATCAAAAGAAGAATCAATTTTCACCTTATTGCATTATAAAATTCCTTTACAACTAATATGCCTTACACCAAACAACGCATGCAATACACACGTATCAGTTCTGTTAATTAAGATGCTCATTGAATTAATTTGAAAAGTTGAAGGATTTGAAAGTTATATTTTTAAGCTGAAGGAATTAGCATAAAAAACACAAAGATCAGAAGCCCAAGAATGGATTTTTCAACATGCAAATAAATAAATAAACCTGTTTTGCTTAACTTAGTATTGTTCAAGCTTGTTTGATAGCCGTAATCAACGCGGGTGGCAAAAACATATACCGACTGGAAATCAATATGGCATTGGTCTATCACATAACACAACGGGATCTAGTAAGACAAGTCATTATGGAATTACAAATGGAAGTATATATCAACAAAAATGATAGACAACCAAACTAGTCGCATAGGAACGCTGGTATGCAATGTATCAGAGATTCAACTAATTAACCTAAGAAAGCATTCCATGAGAAACAAAACATTCCTCTCATCATATGCTTTACTTGAGTAGCTAAGAGATATTCTGTTTTAGAGCTTCTGCCTCAGCCCTCGCCATAGGGTCATCCTTTGCCTCCATTTCATCCTCCTTTTCCCCTTCTCGCTCCTCTTCCAACTTCTTCCTATGCAGCTCTTCTGCAGCTTGCATTGCAGCCCTGTTCTCTGCCTGAATTCGTTGCATTTCCTCTTCTTGTTGTTGCCGCTCAAACCATGTGTCAGCATCTGCCCAAACTGAAGAATGCAAAGAACAAAGTCAATCCCATAGGCGTAATATTGATATCAGGGCTTTCAGCCCCCAAAAAACATTTTAAGTATACAAAATATCAATATGAGCACCACTCTCACATGTAGCACTTGACAGCTCTTCACAAGACATTCTATATCACATAAACAAAGACTTCACATCCACTCAAGTATACAAAGGAAAGTCATGACATTCATATTATGCACATGGAAAACTTCTTTCCACCAGTACTAAAGGAAAATTAATAAACTGCAATTCTTCGTTCCTCCATTCCATTTCTTGCTTCTCTCTTTCCTACCTCAAAAAAAAAAAAAACTACTGCTTTGAACTGAATTTCATGAATAATCAGCCACTACCAAACAAAGGGCGGCGTGTCTAAACATGTGATCTTTCAAATTAAGAATCCAGACCATAAAGAATGAAATCAATTAAATATAATTCGTGAGGAAACACATCAAGACAAGATGATAAAGGCATGCCACTAGTTCACTGCACTGTGATTGAGATATAGTTGAGCATGTACAGCATTCGTACTAGAAACCAATGGACCAGATTCAGGCTTAATAAGTAAACCACTTTCAATCTTCAAAAGTAAAACATTTCGCATGACTATTACACACACAGAGAACAAACAATAGATGGCACAAATATTTGTAGCTCACTGAAATGTTATGTGACTCAAAGACTGTCCAGTGAAATGTAAATAATTTAGATGTGTTTCAAAAAGCATACTGTTCTGAAAATAATATCCAGGACATATGCAAAGAATTGTATGAATTTATATATTATTTCAAAAAGTCTTGGTATACATACAGTCACGTTCTCCAAGCTAACAAGTGCAGATAATTCATCAAGTAAACCTAGACAAACAAAACCCAGTTTCTCCTTTTACATAAATTACTGAAATTTCTTCCATTCATACCTAATACAATTTATTAATGTTTCAAGCATCAGAAATCTGTGAATTCAAAGTCCATCCCTTCAATTAGCCTGTTTGTTGGCAAACAATTTCACAGTAACAACATGAAAAGTTAAGCATATGCTAATACTAACTAAAAATATAGATATCTATATCTAGATCCTCCCTTAGCTTATTTGCAAACTCCAAACCCAAACAAAGTTGCTAATGTCATCTAAATCATAATGTACAACATTCCTCCAATCCATCATATGACCATATCAGAACTGGTGCATCTATGCTGCGCATCAAAAAATCTACTTTTCAAATAATTCCTAAGAAACCTTACACGCCTGCCCCCAATACCAAAGAATTCCTTCACACAATTTTCTAATAATGGAACATTTTAACCATTAGAACAGCCACCAACAAAAGAATAGAACTTGAAAATCAAGCTTATTTTAAGAGTTAAAAGGAGAATTAAAAATATACCCAAATGTCCAATTAGCTATAATCGATAAAACCCTAAACCCAAACCATAAACTAAAATAAAACCCAACTAAAAATCAGACGAACAAAACATAAAACTCAAACTAAGCCCAGAAATCCAAAACCTCAGGAATTAACATAAAGATTCAAGCTTTTTCTAAAAATAACAACAATTGACAAAAAGAACAAGAAAAAAAAAGGAAGAGGGGACGTACTAGGCTGGGCGGCCCAACCCTGTTCACCACCCTTGATGCGTTCAGGAAGGGCATAATTGACGGTGAGGACCTTGCCATAAAGCTCGGCGCCGTCCATATTATCCATGGCGGCGGAGGCGTCCTCTTTTTCGAGGAAGGTTACGAAGCCGAAGGAGCGATGTTTTTGGGTCGCTTGATCTAACGGAGTTTTGACGTCCTTAATGTCGCCGAATGGGATGAATGCAGCGTGAAGAATAGCTTCATTTACTTCCTCTGCTAATCCTCCGACGTATAGCGTGTTCTTCTGCAGTTGTTGCTGCTGCTGCGCCATGCCTTCACTAGAGATTGCAACTCTGTTTTTCTATTTTTTTCTTCCACCGTTTATGGGCCATAGTAGCGCTGGCTTTTAAAAGGGCTATGCGCCATTGATTAACAACACTTTCTATAGCTTCACAAAAAATAAAAATTATATATATATATATATATATATATATATGAGATTGAAATCTGATTTTCACTAAGCAGCCAAATTGCATTTTACTTGATAAATCTAGTAGTATTTGCCTAGCAGCCAGATTTCATTTGTGTATTGCTTATCTTTTGCTAGTTGTATGGGTATGCTAATATGCAGCATGGAAATAGAAATATGAAAAATTAAAAAATGGATGTTCTACTATATATCACCAAAATGAAAATATAAAAAATTTAAAAAATAAAAAATGTTATATGAGAAAATAATATTTTATAACATATAAATGAAAAAGTGAGAAAAATATAAAATTTTCAAAACGGGAAAACTTTAGTTGGATCAGGATTGCACGTTCCAACTAAAGTTTCCATGTTTACATGAATGGCTGCTGCTTCTTTTTTTTTTCTTTTTCTTTTCTTTTTCTCACCCTCTGAGATAGTGCATTACTTTTGATTTTTTTTAATCTTAATTTTAATGAAAAAGAGGGAGAGTGGAATCTAGAATCCTAGGTCCATTAGATAGATATACTACCAAACAAGCTATACCTATCCAATCCTACACTGTGATGTGTTACTTTTGATTCGAATGATTATCATGTGATTCCTTAATATACGAATAAGGGTAATTAAAAAAGAGAACTCATTAACAAGGATTCACTATGTAAACAAACCAGCAAATATTATCCATTCATAAATTGCTCAGCTGATCTTTTTATGCATGAATTTTCAATGGGACTTAAAACTACTCCTGTGATGTAAACAAAATTACATCCTGCATATCTCCATCCGTTCACCTTTCAATACGTATAAATGAGATCCAGCCCTTCTGCTTTAAATAATGGCCGTCGCTTATCTCAACCATTATCCTATGTTCAAAATGGACTGCTCTACTTCTTATGCAAGTATAGGAAGCCAACCACCACAGAGATACCAACAACGGCTAGAGGAACTGTCCAATATTGCTTTGTCAAGTCCTTGAGCTTCTGCGAATAATCTGCTGGTTGTTTCTTGGAGTAAATTTCAAGTTCTGGGATAACTGGAGTAGATGGGTCAAGCTCACCGATACAAAAGGTTTCTAATAGCTCCCTTGCACTTTTGCTGTGACCAGCATCCTCAAAATCATCTGTTGCATCTTTCCCTTCAATGAAAATACAAGTACCAATTAGATTAGTGATAGATAGTTGAACTGTTGACATTAGACTCATTTTTCATAGCAAAATTTTTGTTGATGAAAGTTATTTTCATGTGATACAAAAATATAAGAAAAATTACCTGTTGTAGCAAGGACAACATCATCTCCACCTGGGTGCTCATCCAAATATGAACTCACATCATACACCTGGTATGAAGGTTTAAAAAAGAACATGTTATGCAAATACCACAGAAGGATAAGGGGAGTTCTTGTTCTCTTAATGAGTTAAAAGATGTTGATAGCATCTCCTGGTTTAGTAAAGTAAAGCAGAAGACATGATCAATCACCAAAAGTTGAATAACTTTAGGGCATGAAGCACTCAAAAGCAAATACAATTAAATTGATTCATGGAATTCCTCTCATGTGCTGACTGCTATAGCAACACAGATAGCATTATGCAAATTTACCATATGAAGCAGCCACCAACATTGTTCCTTTTGGGAAAGGACCATCTTAAATATGTTAATTAAAGGCCATTAAAATTTAGGGCAAACTTGATATGCTCAAGTTCAAAAATTCCAAAAGCTAAACAATGACTTTCAAACTGGGTTTTTAATCATCAGCTAAAAGAGTACTTTCTGAAAAAACCAATTTTCAACTTCAATGACAAACTTGACTGTAGCATTATCTCATACATTTGAACTCATTACAGGTTACCTTTCGCTACCTATATCATAGGCAATGAAGTTACAGGACACTGTTCTCATCAAAGACACACAGCATTGAGTAAACAAGAGAATCTTAGATAGTGGCCTCATATATGCATGCAAGTCTTGCAAAGTTGTAAAAGTGAAAGTTTGTTGTTGTTTTAGAGGCTAAAGTGGATGTACTTGCTCGATATATTGCTAAAGAGATCGTCTTACACTCTATTCAAATGCATGTTGCAACTAAACTTAGCCACTCACAATAATACTCCAAAGCATGTTAGCAATAGATCTTACCAATCTATTGGAATAAGGTCCCTGGCAAACTTATTTAAGTTAAAAGTGTAACTTTAAAGTGTAATAGTGCAGATTATAGAACATATTTACCCAGCCTCAGCTCTGACATTTGCAATCTGTATAGAGACAAGTGCTAATGAAAAATCATTTACTTATAGGGCACTTGGTCTATTTTTTTGTTCCATTAATTCCTAAGAGAGTTTCAAAGGTGAAAGAGTTTAGACAAGACATTCCAGTAAATCATGAACATAAAAACACATTGAATTGAATTCAGTCTCTTGGTCATCCTTTAAACAATAATTAGAGAAGGTACTTAAAAAAATTAAAAAATTAAAAAAGAAAAGAGTAATCAAATCTGTGTTACCACTATAATTTTTGCTACAAAGAAAGAATCATGCATGCTACAACGCAGTCCCCATAAGCCAGAATCAAAGGATATACGCATTTAAAATTGAACATTCTGCACCTCATAAAAACATTCACTTCAACCTCTAGAATAAGGTGTTAATCCATAATACCCACCTGCTTACAAAAAATCTGCCTATTGCCTATATTGGTAATGCATAAGTACAGTTAACACAATTTCCAAATGCAATATACACATGCTTAAATTCAAAACAAGTAAGCAATTTGAATTGAATAGAACAACTCTATCACTAATGCTATACTTCCACAGGCAAGGCAACCGTTCTTTTTAAAACAATGAAAACATGAACTTCAACTAAAGAAAGACCATAAAAAATCCAGAGCAAACCCAAGTTATAGTCAACAACAAGAAAATTTAGCAGCAAAACAGACCTAAAAATACAGTAATACAAACAACCCACAAAAGGAAAAAGTTCAAAACAATCACAAAACACATTAACGATTCAAGTTATGACACATACATACAGCATAACCAAGAAAGCCCAAAAAAAAAAGAAAATAAATAAATAAAGGTACCTTGCCATCAATTACGATCCAACAATCCTCCTTGGTGTTATGTTGGGATACTTCTTGCATTGAATAGAGCTTAGTTAAAGTAGGCATGATACTGTTAATCGGTGAACTATTTCTCTCTCTTCCCTTCAATCTTCTTTTATTAGTCTCGTTGAATCTTTTGTAGTGCTGCGTTCTATTTGCTTTTAAGAGACAGACTCTATTAAGCCGTTGCCTGCCGGGCGCTCAACAATGATGTTTTTACTTGGGCGAGAGAGAAGAACAAGAGAAAACGAGCCCCAACCCAAAACCTAAATACGTCTTTTTGGTTTGAGGGATAGGTGAGTGAGTAGGTGAGATGTGAGTGTTGCTCTATAATTGGGCTTGGAGTTAGATTAGGGTGAGAGCAATACGGCCCATCCTTCAATTTGATTCTGATATAAAGTTTGGTTCAATTTTAATTTAAAACTTATTTTATTTATAAATAAATTTTTATAATTTTATTATAAAATAAAAATAAATTTTATATTTAGTTTAAGTGTAGGATTTAATAAAATATTTTATTTTACAAATATATCCTTATATAATTTTTTTTCAAATTTTATAAATGTAAAAACACAAAAGGAGAAGAGAAAACAAAGAGAGAGAGAAGAAAGAGAAGAGAGTGAGTAAAAGAAATTAAAGAAAAAATAAAAAATAAGATTAAAAAAAAGTTTAACTAAGGGTATTTTTATCATAATAACAAAATTTTCAACTTTAGAATTTACTTGTAATTTCTATCAAATTTGATAAATTTTAGTTTAGTTACAATTAATTCCAAAAATTTAATGAAACAACATTTTAGATAAATTTTTATTTATATTAAACACACAAAATGCAGATTTATAAATGAATTTTATAAAATTATAAAATTCATTTATATTAAATACAACATAAAAAAGGGAAAAAAATGTAGAGATTCTACAAATTATTCATTGGTTGATGAAAATAAAAATTGTTTTTTGAATGTGTGAGAATATATATATCATAAAAAAATCTATACTTTCACATTTCTATCAAAATAATTAAATTTTTAATTTTTAAATATATGTACTTTTATTTCATATCATCCATAGCCTTGTGTTAGAGTTAATTAAGTTTGGTAGTGACATGACATTCCAAACCTAAATATTTGTACACATAGTATTTATAAAAAAAGCAATTAATATAAAAAAAAAAAACTTATAGCTTCGCTTTTGCATCAAAATAATTTAATTTAATCAAATAGTCTTTTAATTAAAAAATTATTTGCTTATTAATTAATATTTAATCAACTGCCGGTTACTAGTTTTCATATGAGTTTGAATATATGATTATTGTTAGAGGAGCAATGGAGGTGGAGCATTTCAAATAGTAGACACATTGAATGGGGAACTATTGTGTGGATGCAGTGACGTACACGCTTGAGTGGTAAGATTTGATGCTCAATAATGCCATATACATGCATATGCATAGAAAAATCTTGTAAAATTTACACAGCTATAGTAGATTCGACGCTCAATAATGTTACATTATATGTATGTGTGTAGAAGAATCTGGTAAAAATGATCAAGATCACGAGAAATTAATGATATTGTTGATGTAGATGTTCAATGTATCTATATGATGAAAGCCTAATACACTACCATTTCTTGCTTCCACACCCATGTATTTTTTTCTTGCAGCCTAGATTATCAGCAACATGCACTCCTTGAACAAGACAAATAATGAAATCTGCAAAAAAATTGAAGTGCTAAGTTGAAGTATCTATTAATTGCATAAAATTAGAATTTTGGAGTCTATTACGCAAGCATGAAATAAGTTGCAAGACTAATCTAGTTGAAGTCGATTACTTCTAATGATCATTTTCTTTCATTTCATTAGGTTCAAGGTGATATTTTTATTAAGGTCTAAACCTTTTCTAGTTGGATCGAACAATAGTTTGGACGGGAATATATATATATATATATATATATATATATATATATAT
>CATIWR010233643.1:0-13966 GCA_949677035.1 Omphalea diandra | reverse complement strand
TATATATATATATATATATATATATATTGTTGGACTAAGTTGGTCAAACCTAAGTCAAAAGTCTCTTTTGATCTTAAGAATGGAGATTGATGAGTTCTAACATCTTGTTTAAGTGTTGTTTTTGCAGTGTTTAAGATAGGTTTGCATTGGAAGTTGGATGGAAGTCTAAATCTCAAATAAGACGTACCAATTTACGGATAAGAATATGAAAGTCACGATCGTGACCTTGAAATAAAAATGGATGAATTTGAACTAGACAAATTCTTAAAGCAAATTGTAGTTGTGACCTTGCCAAGAAAGAGATGATTATCATACAATTGGATTCGCGGTGACTTTCGCGTTCCAAGTCGCCACAGCGACTTTTGTAGCGGCATGGAGGGAACTAAGTCTGCAACCAAAACTTGCTAGGTGTCTAAGATAACTATTGACATATCAAAATTCGTGAAGGTGAAAAAGGTTTTGAGATCGCAACCTGTTGAAACATCTTCTCTTTACCGAATAGAATGATTCTCAGTCACTGTTATGTCTAAGAAGAGTTTTGATCGCAACGACTTTTTAGGTTAATTAAATAAACACAACGACTATTTTTCTTAGAAAACCAATAACAACATGCCACATGGACTAGCCATTAGATACAAATAGGGTTCTCCACTGCAATTTCAGTCTTTCTAGTGCAAAGTGAAAATTCGTGATCGTGAAATGCTAGTCGCGACGACGAAACTAGTCTCACAGGCATTTAATGCAAAATCTACCTAGTTTACCTTGGAGATTTAGACATAATTTTTTTTGTAATATTTCATTGATGGTTGTTGCCTATAAATACTCCATCAAACAAATATGAATGCAAGAGAATATCATTGAATATAGCCAAACTAATGCAATTTTGCTTCTTAACCTTTTATTCTTTATATGTGAGTTAATATTATTGGGTGTGAGCATTAAACACCATTGTAATTAGGTTTGAGAGTTAGCTTGATTGTCAAAACTCTTGTATTATGTGAATAAATCAATTTTTTAAATTTTATATCATATAAATAAAAAGAATAAATTATGTAAAGTTATAAACAATTGAGAAATTTTAAAAATATATATATAAAATAAATGTTTTAATAAATCTGTTCTTTTTTAATAAAGTAAATAAAAAATAAATTTGAAATTGTTGGACTAGGTTCATCAAACCTAAGTCATAAGTCTATTTGGATCTTGACAATGAAGATTGATTAGTTATAATGTTTTGTTTAAGTATCGTTTTGCAGTTTTTAAGATTTTTTTTTTCATTAGAAGTTGGATGGAAGTCAAAATCTTCAACTTTGAGAAGAATATCTAAATTCGTGGTCAGTATCCCCTAAATCGCAACTGCAACCTTGTAATAAGGATGGATGAAGATAGGCCAGAAGAATTCGCGAACAAATTCGCAACCGCTATTCAGCAGAAAGGAGCTTGCTTCATTCATAGAGGAATTTACGGTGGCATTCGAGTCTTATGTCACGATCACAAATTTCATAGTAACAAAGGAGGAATCAAGTCTTTAACCATAACATGCCAATTGTCCAAGGCAACCGTTGGATTATATAAAATTGTGAGAGCAAAACATATGTCACGAGTGCAACCCAAGAAAGTGTTGTCTCCTCACCAAATAAAGGAATTTGAGGTCTCAGTCGCACCTAATCGGAAGTTGAATCACGACTACGACTTTTAAGTGGTTGGTTAAACACAACTATTTTTCATGGCCAATCAATGGGTGAAGGACAAGTGGACTAGCCGTTAGACATAGAACGAGGTTTTCTACCACGATTTTTGGCTCTTTAGTGTAAACTAGAAAATCACGATCACGAAATGCCAATCACGATCGCGACTTCCACCTGACAGACATTTAATGCAAAATTTGCCTAACACAACTTGGAGATTTTGGGATAGTTTTTGAATAATATCTCTTTGGTGGTTGTTGCTTATAAATACACCACCAAACAGATGGAAAATGCAAGAGAATTTCATTTATTGTAACCAAACTCTTGAAAATTTGCTACTCATTCTTCTTACTCTTCTTTATGTGTTATTAATTGTTTGGTGTTAGCATTAAACACCTTTGTAAGTAAGTTGAGAGTTAGCCTAACTTTCAAAACTCTTATAAGAGGTTGAAGTGTGAGCCTATCCAAAACACTTGTGAAAGGTTTTTATGTGAGCCTAAAAACACAAGTTGTAAGGGTGTTGTGTGAGCCATAAAGCACAAATTGTATAAGTTAGGTGTGAGCTTGAAAACACCAGTTTAGTTGAGTGGAATACCTAATTACAAAGAATTGAGAAGTGAACGTAGGGTTTGTTAACACTCAAACCACTATAAACATCTTGTGTTTATTTTCTCTTCTCATTCTTAACCTCTAAACACCTTAACCTTCTTTTAAATTTTTTAATCTCCCACCAATTCAACCCCACTTCTTGGTGCACTAGACCAATAAGTGGTATTAGAGCCAAGTCTCACTCCAAAGCTTAATTGCATGAGAAAAGATCATGGCATAAGAAGGAATCCACACTCACCTCAAACTATATTTTGATGGAGCAGACTATACTCATTGAAAGTATAGGATGGAAATCTACTTGGATAGTGATGTGGTAGACCTCTAGGACATTGTAGCAAAGGAGTGGAAGCCACCTACTAAAGTGGTGGATGGAAATAAGGAATTAATCCTTAGAGAGGAGTGGGTTGAAGCTCATAAGAGATCTAATGGCAAAAACAAAAGAGCTTTGACAATCCTTTTAAGTTATCTCTTAAAAGGAGAAATTGGAAAGGTCCAACATTGTCTTACAACTCATGGAATTTGGAATGCCTTGAAAAACTACCATGAAGGCACCAATTTGGTGAAATCCAGCCAACTTGAAATGTATGTGATGAAATGAGAGCTATTTATGATGAAGGAGGAGGAAAACATCAAGAATATGATGAATAGTCTCCTTACAATTGTCTCAAACATGAAGAAGTTTAAGAGAATTCTCACCAATCATGAGGTAAATTCAAAAATTTTAAAATCTTTGCCTCTTAAAAAGCTTGGTGTCAGGGCTTGTAGTATCCAAAAGTCCAATTCATAGATAGGGAAAATGTCAACTGATGTTCTAATAAACAAGCTTTTAACTAATAAAGTAGCCTTGAAGAAGGATGAAAATGAGGTAAGCTCCTCACCTCACTGTTATGTTGGATTTGATGAATTAGATGATGCAGATGTTGAGCTTTTAGAAGCTCTCACTTTGAAATGTGACAAATATAAGTCATAAATGAAAACTTATAAGAAAAAGTGTATCAAATTAAAGGATGAGTTTAAATCCTTAAACAGTGAATTGAAGGCTTTTAATGAAGAAATCAAGGAGTCTATGAAGAGTTTATCCAAGTCATCTTTATCTCTAACTTCATTGAGAAAAAAGAATGAATCCTTGAAAGGTGAAGCCATTGAGCTTAGAACTTTATTTCTAAGTTCCACAAAGGAAATAAAGCTTTGGATACACTTATTACATCACAAGTATATCCCTAGGTTAGGCATGGTCTAGGCTTCAATGGAGCCTCTTCTTCTACACCTTCACTCTCAACATTTATTAGGGCCTCAACACCTTAAACATCAAGTATTGAGGTGGTTGGAAAGAAAAGTGCCCAGAGCACTAAATCATGATTGCCTAAGGATAAATGATGAAGATGATGTAAACCATCATTGCCTCACTCTTATGTTGAATTTGATGAGTTAGATGATGTAGATGATGAGCTTTTAGAAGCACTCAATTTGAAATGTGATAAATATACTTCACAGATGAAATCTTACAAGAAGAAGTGTATCAAATTAAATGATGAGTTTAAGTCCTTAAATAGTGAATTGATGGCTTCTAATGAAGAACTCAAGAAGTCTATGGAGAGTCTATCGAAGTCATCTTCATCTCTAACTTTATCGAGAAAAGAGAATGAACCTTGAAGGTTGAAGTCAATGAGCTTAGAAACTATATTTATAAGTTCCACAAGGGAAATGAAGTTTTGGATACACTTATTGTATCGCAAATACGTCTCTTGGTTAGGCATGGTCTAGGTTTCAATGGAGCCTCTTCTTCTACACTTTCACCCATAACATTTATTAGAGCCTCAACACCTCAAACATCAAGTATTAAGGTGGTTGGAAAGAAAAGTGCCTAAAACACTAAACCATCATTACCTAAGGGTAAAGGAAAGGTGCAATAAAGCTCAAGGCCTATTTCTAGAAAGGTCAATCATGCATAGATTTACAATAAAAATCATGCTCACTCAAACACACACAAAAAATTTACTTCTATACCCATTCATTCATGTTCATGTTCATATTCACATCATATTGCTATGAGAAAAACCTCCACTCATACCAAGGTAATGTATAGGAGAAAGACTCATAGTCTAAACTCTAATGCCACTATTGCATGGAATTTGATCACATAAATATTTATTATTATATTACTAATGCACAATTCAAGTTGATGGATCCTTCTAAACCTAATCCCCTAGGACCCAAGTATGCTTGGGTACTAAAGCAAAAATGATTTACTTGTGTTATGTAGGATTGTTTGGTAGCCACTAATGAAGCAAATGATTGGCATATGGATAGTGGATGCTCAAAGCATATGATGGGCAATAAGAGACAATTCATGGCCCTAAGAGAAAATAAGGATGGTAATGTCACATTTGGAAACAATGCCAAGGGTAAGGTAATTGGCATTGGCACTATTAGTAAGAATGGTTGTTCTCTTATTAATGATGTTTTACTTATGCATGACTTAAAACATAACTTGCTTAGTGTAAGTCAATTATGTGATAAAGGTAATAAAGTCATATTTGACCCTAGCGAATGTCGAGTTACCACTTTGGTGGATAAAAAGATAGTCTTTAAGGGTGAAAGGAAGGGCAATACCTACCTAATTGACTTAGACAATTTGGCTAACCAATCTTTTAAGTGTCGTGTGTCTCTTAGCAATGAAGGTTAGCTTTGGCATAGAAGACTTGGACATACTAACATGAAGCTATTACAAAGTTTATCAAAAGGAAAACTAGTGAAAGGTCTTCCCAAGCTAAAGTTCTCTAGAGATAAGACATGTGGTCATTGCTAAATGGGAAAGCAACATCAATCTTCCTTCAAAGCAAAAAATATTGTAAGTATATCTAAACCTCTTCAATTAATTCATATAGACTTAATAGGGCCTACTAGGAGTGCTAGTTTAGGTGGAAAACATAATGCACTTGTCCTAATTGATGATTACTCTAGGTTTACTTAGGTTTCCTTTCTAGCTCATAAGTTTGATACTTTTAAAAGTTTTGCAAAAAGGATTCAAAATGAAAATACTTTATTTCTTCTATAAGAAGTGACCATGAAAAAGAATTTCAAAATGAATCTTTTGAATCTTATAGCTTAGAGAATGAGATTTTTCATAATTTCTCAACTCTTAGAACACCACAACAAAATGGTGTTGTATAAGGGAAAAATATAACACTAGTAAATATGGCTAAAACTATGCTCAATGAGTGTTCATTGCCTAATTACTTTTGGGTTGAAGCTATCAATACTTCATGTAATATTAGAAATCGAGTTTTCAAAAGACCAATTCTTAATAAAACTTCTTATGAGCTATGGAATGATAGAAAGCCTAAGTTATCATACCTAAGAGTATTTGGATGTAAGTGTTATATCTTGAATGCTAAGGATAATCTTGGAAAATTCGATTTAAAGAATAATGAAGGCATTTTCTTAGGTTATTCCACTACTAACAAAACTTATAAGTTTTTAATAAGAGTTCAATGGTTGTTAAAGAATCAATGAATATTGTGTTTGATGAACCTAGTAAACTTGATCTTGGAAAAGGTTCTTTTGTTGATGATCTTGTAGGTGATTTTGAGAAATTGGATTTGGAGCATACTATAAGAGAAATGGATAAGGATCATGATGAGAGCAAATCATCAAGAGAAGATAAAAAGCCTCAACATCAATAAGTGGAATCACCAAACTAAGATCTTCCTAAGGATTAAAGATTTTCTAAGCATCACCCTAAGGACTTAATCATTGGTGATACATCTAAAAGTGTAAGTATTAGATTGCAACTCAATACTTTAGATAATAAGCTAGCTTTTGTTTCTCAATTTGAGCTAAAATTTATTGATGAGGCTTTTCATGAGGAGAGTTAGGTGATTGTTATGCAAGAGGAACTCAACGAATTTGAGAGAAACAATGTATGGAAACTTGTTCCTAGGCCTAAGAAACACCCTATTGTAGGTTGCAAATGGGTGTTTAGGAATAAGTTAGATGGGCAAGGGTTTATCACTAGAAATAAGACTAAATTGGTTGCTAAGGGTTACAACCAAGATGAAGGAATTGACTATGATGAAACCTATGCCCCCATAACAAGATTAGAGGCCATTAGGATTTTTGTGGCATATGCATGTCACATAAATTTCAAACTATTTCAAATGGATGTCAAAAGTGCTTTGTTAAATGGTGTCATTGAAGAGGAAGTATATGTTGAACAACCTCCTAGTTTTGAATCATATATTTTTCCAAATTATGTTTTTAAATTGAATAAAGCCTTGTGTGGTTTGAAATAAGCTCTAAGAGCTTGGTATGAAAGGCTTAGTTTATTTCTTTTACAAAATGATTTTGAAAAGGAGAAGGTTGACGCAACTTTATTTGTTAAAAGGTATAATCATGATACACTAATTGTGCAAATTTATGTTGATGATATTATTTTTGGTGCTACTAATGAATCTCTTTGCAAGGATTTTGTTAAGTGTATGACTAGGGAATTTGAGATAAGCATAATGGGAGCTCAAGTTTTTCTTTAGTCTACAAATCAAGCAAACCAAAGAAGGGATCTTCATCAACCAAGCCAAATACACAAAGGACATTCTCAAGAAATTTGGCATGGAAGGATGTAAAGTAGCAAAACACTAATGAGTGCTACTATCAAGTTGGACAAGGACGAATCGGGTAAGTCAGATGATGAGAAGATATATCGAGGTATGATTGGTGCTCTACTCAATCTTATCGCTTTTGGACCTGATATAATGTTTAGTGCATACATGTGTGCTAGATTTCAATCTTGTCTTAAAAAATCTCATTTAAATGATGTTAAAAGGATTTTCAAATATTTACATGGGACATTACATCTAGGTTTATGGTATCCTAGAGATTTTTCATTTAGCCTCATAGGTTATTTGGATATGGATTATGCTGATAGTCTTCTAGATAGAAAGAGCACTTTTGGAACTTGCCAATTTATAGGAGAGTGTTTAATGTCTTGGTTTAGTCAAAAGCAAGTTTCAATTGCCTTATCCACTATCGAAGCTAAATATGTAGCTGCGAGTTATTGTTGCACCCAAGTCCTTTGGATGAAACAACAATTAAAGGATTATGACAAAGTTGTTGATCACATTCCCATCAAATGTGACAACGCTAGTGCAATAAATCTTTCAAACAATCCCATTCAACACTCTACGAGCAAACATATAGACATTAGACATTATTTTCTTGGAGATTATGTCTAAAATGATGATATTGTGTTAGAATTTATAGACACAGATTATCAACTTGCAGACATTTTCACAAAACCTTTCAATGAAGAAAGGATGAACTTCATTTAGAGAGAGAGTTGGGAATGATTGATGGAGGCTTCCTGAAGTGAAAAATTGGATCTTTTAGAATGCTCTTTATGTGATGCATTATTCATACTTGATTGATTATTATGTGTATGATGCATGTGATATTTATTTCTTTAGATGTCTTAATTTTGTGTGCAATTATGTTTGTTTATGCTAATTTGCATGAATTAAGCATCAATATATTAAGTGGATCACAGTCTAGAAAGTTAAATCTTATCCTTTCACAGTTATCTTTTCTTCCTTGTAATTCGCGGTCGCGATTTATAGGCACTCATCATTCAACTATCAACCATCAATTTGCAATTACGACTTTCATTTCTCACCATGACTTTGTTTAAATTTTAAATATTTTGACCATTAAATGCACCGTTTCCTGAGAATCTTTTGTCCCTTACTCAAATATTTCATAATTAGCAGTCGCGACTTGTAGGTCGTGGTTGTGAATTTGAGTAACAACCTGTATTTAATTGATTTGAGTACTAACCATTTGCATCCCCTTAGTAAATGATATTCTGACCATTTATGGCCGTTTTCACACACTTTCCTAGCCTATATAAACCCTTGAAACAATGTTTTTATTCACACTTACTATAAACCTTCATCTGTCTTCTTCTTTACTCTTCAACATCTTTTAACCTTTCCTCATTCACAATGGCCCTTAAGCAAGCCTCAAGAGCAGAAAAAGGCAAGGCAGTAGCATAACCTTTTGGACCACCAGCTCTACACATGATGAAAGGAATCATGAAGAAGGAGAAAGATCAATACATGGCAAACTCCTCTAAGATAATCCTATCAAACAAAATTCCTTCGACATTCTTTCTTAAGTCACTAGGCATCAAAACAAGATTTACACATTTCTATCAAACCTGAGGTGGAACGAATTCATTTTTCATGATGAGCTCAGATATAAGGAGATTGTACGAAAGTTTATGTGCACTGTGACTTTGAGTTGGAGAGGGAAATCTCATGCCAACCAATATGGGTTAGTATTTCAAGCCTCTGGGGACCCTTTTTACATTACCTTCGAGCAACTTTCAAATCTTTTTAATTCTTTAAGTCGGGGATGACATTTCATTCATCATTTTTACCTTTGATATTATCTACTTTGAGTTTTGGTCTGAAATTTTTATCAAGACCAAACATGACCTCAAGACCTCCCTGGCTAAATACATTCATACCCTACCCTTTTGGCTACTTCACCATATCATCACCTTTTTTATTAATGCAAGAGGGAATGGTAATAAGAAAGTATCCCAAAAGGATCTTGCTTTTCTTTTCTGTCTCACTAAGAGCAAACTAATGCAAACTGAATGTTATCTTGTGGATCAATTAATCCATATGAGTATAAAAACTAAGAGTCAGTTTCTTCTTCCCTCTCATGTCATTGCCATCTATCATTATGTTAGTGCTCTTAATGAGAAAAATGAAAAATTCCTCACTAAGAAGCTTCTTCCATCACAAAATTTTCTAGATCTGCCCTACCTCATTAATGCTAAAGCCATAACACCTTAATTCATATACATACATATTGGGTGCTTTTAGGGCAAAGAAGTTAAAGACCTCTCAAGCCTTCAAAAGAAAAAGGCTAGCCATTGAAGAGGGAACACAATCTATTTCACCTCCCCAACTGAAACCTAAAGCCAAAATCACTCTTGCCTCTATTAATAAAAAGCTTGACAAAATGATGAGGATGAGCAAAAGATGATTTATCGTCCTCTCCCACCTATATAGTGATCTTGTGGACTTTCAAGAGAAAGTAGGTGCTACTCCTTGTCGTCTTTTAGATTTTGAACATTGGGAGGATACACCTAAAGAAAAGGATAACTAAGAGGTTGATGAGGGTGATGAAGCTCAGAGTGGAGGGGCAAATGAAGACATTGATGCTTCTGGAGACGATGATAGTTCTCCTATCTTCTAGATTATCTTTAGGATTTCTTTTTGTTTTTTGTTTTTTCTTTTATGTTCTTAATGAAAAATTTATGATCCCATAGTCTATTAAATAAATAAAAGTGTTTGTTTTGAAATTCATTGCTTCATATTATAAGATTGCAATTTATACGTTATGTTAGTTTTTATATACTTATTTGCTCCTTATGATTACTCTATCTCAATTTATGCACTTCATTCACTCTTTAAAATGTACCCTCTTTTTTATCTTGCCAAAGGGGGAGAGAATAACATTGGGAGATAATGAGCAATGTGTATAAGACAAGCTTAAGTTGAGGGGGAGAAATAACTATAGGAGCTTTACTTTTTCAAACTTAGAATTCTTTGATTATATTTTGATTATTTGATCACTGACTAGAATTATTTAATTATTCTATAATTAATTGAAGATTGACCATCCTAACTTCGCAACTCATACATTTGATTTTCTTTAAGATCAATCTAAGTTGTCAAAATAAAAAAGGGGGAGATTTTTGGACTAGGTTGGTCAAACCTAAGTCATAAGCCTCTTTTGATTTTGACAATGGAGATATTAGTTCTAATATTTTGTTTAAGTATAGGTTTGCAATTTATAAGATATTCTTTTCATTGGAAGTTTGATGGAAGTCAAAATCTTCCACTTTAAGAAAAACATCCAAATTCGTGATCAGTACCCCTTAAATCGTTACCACGACCGTGACCTTGCAATAAAGATAGATGGTGCTAGGCCAAAAGAATTCACAGATGAATTGACAATTGCGATTCAGCCGAAGGGAGCTTTCTTGATTCACAGAGAAATTCACGATGGCATTTGTATCCTATGTTGCGACAGCGAATTTCAAAGTAACAAAGGAGGGAACCAAGTCTTCAACTAGAGTACACCAAGTGTCCAAGGCAACCGTTGGATTATAAAAAATCATAAAGGCGAAGCATATGTCACGACCGCGACTCAAGAAAGTGTTGTCTCCTCACCAAATAGAGGAATTTGCAGTTTCAGTCGCACCCAAGAGGAAGTTCAATTGCGACTGCGACTTTTGAGTGGTTGGTTAAACACAAAAACTATTTTTCTTGGACAACCAATGGGTGAAGGGCACGTGGACTACCTGTTAGACACAGAATGGGTTCTCAATTTTCGGCGCCTCAGTGTAAATTGGAAAATCGTGACCGTGAAATGCTAGTCATAACCACGACTTCCACCTAATAAGCATTTAATGCAAAATTTGCCTAGCACAACCTAGAGATTTTGGGATATTTTTTGAATAACATCTCTTTGGTGGTTGTTACCTATAAATACACTACCAAACAGATGTAAAATGCAAGAAAATTTCATTTATTGTAATCAAACTTTTGCAAATTTGCTACTCATTCTTCTTACTCTTCTTTATGTGTTATTGATTGTTTGGTGTTAGCATTAAACACTTTTGTAAATAGGTTGAGAGTTAGCCTAGCTTCCAAAACTCTTGTAAGAGGTTGAAGTGTGAGTCTATCCAAAACACTTGTGAGAGGTTTTTGTCTGAGCCTAAAAACACAAGTTGTAAGGGTTGTGTGTAAGCCATAAAACACAAATTGTAGAAGTTAGATGTGAGCTTGAAAACATCAATTTAGTTGAGTGAAATACCCAATTGTGAAGAATTAGGAAGCGGACGTTGGGTTTGTTAACACCTTAACCACTATAAACATCTTGTGTTTATTTTCTCTTCTCCTTCTTAACTCTCTAAATACCTTAACCTTCTTTTAAATTTTTTAATCTCCCACCAATTCAACTCCCCCTTCTTGGTGCACCAGCCAACAAAAATAAAATGATAAAAAACTAAAATTAAAAACTAAAATAATAATTATATAAAATTAACAAAATAGCTAAATAAAATAACATAAATAAATGAAGAAGATATTTTCATTGCTCATCATCAATATACATATTCACTTTAACAATAAAAATGTCAAAATAACACTAGAGTAATATTTCTATTTATAAATATATTTAAAAATTTTAGTGTATAATAAAATTTTACGTTTATGAGAGAAACACTTCTTTATAAACCATATTTTAAATATAAATTTCATGTACTTCATTATTTTCTAAACAAAGGATATTGTTAGAGTTTAAACTCACAAGTATACAAGATTCAATCTAATAAAAAATATATAAAATTCATATTCTAGATTATAAATTGAAATTGTTTATAATAAAAATAAATTACAATCATAAAATGAAGTTTCACAATTTTGACAGAGCTATAATTAAAGTCCTTTATTTTTTTTGCTAAATCTCCATATAAAATTACTTGTATTCTCTCGAATCTATATTTATAAATTATTTAAATATAAAAAATAAATATTATTAAATAAAAAATTTAAATATAAATATTATTCATTCTTGAAATTGACTATTATAATCTCTCTCTTTTTTTCAATGCTCTCTTTTCTCTTAAAATATTAATTGAAGTTTTGACATGAAGAACTACACAAAAAATATTTAAAAAATATATAAAATATAATAGTTCATTTTATATAAGATACATGATAAAATAAACAAAATGCATAAAAAATTTAATATCTAAAAATTGTGAACCTTGTACTTTATTCTCTACTCTATTAAAAAGGATGAAGTTATAAGACAACTTCTTTAGAAATTATCAGTATACTTTCTTTAATAATTGTAACAAAAGTTAAAGATATCTTGATTTTTTCATATTAATAAATATTGTATTAACACTTTTTACCATATCTTTAGAAATGGCATTAAATTTTCCATCTCAAAAAAATCCTTAAATTATTCAACTGCATGATTGAAACATTGCTACTAATGTTAGCCCTTATACACTAAGAAGTGAGTATAAATGATTTTAAGTTTAGAGAAATGAGTAGGAGAATAAGCAAGACAAGAGATTTATAGTGGTGTAGGTATTAATGAACCTACATCCACTCTCCAATTCATCCAATTGGGTATTTCACTACCACTCAGTTGTGTTTTACAAGTTCACACCTAACTTACGCAATGTGTTTTCAAAGGCTAACACACAACCTTTTACAAGGATTTTTCCAAGGCTCACACTTCACCTAAACAAAAGTTTTTCTATACAAGGATCACTCTAAAACCCAGACTCCATGGTGTTTAATGGCTCACACCTAACCTTTACAACTCAAGTACAAATAAATTAAGAGTTGAGAGTTCATAAATAAATTTGCAAGAGTTTGGCCATAATAAATTGCTACTCTTTTACATTTAAGACCATTTGGTGGAGTATTTATAGGTTCCTATAACCAATGAGCCATTACAAATGCAACTATGCCCAAATCTCTAAAGTTGGTGGAAAAATCATGCATTTAATGCTTGTCAAACTGGGATCACAGTCATGAGTCATAATTCACTTTGGATTTTACTCATTTGTGACCGAGACTTCAATTGTGTCTAATGGCTAGTAACACGTGTCAACTTGACATTGATTCTTTAGAAAAGTAGTCGTTGGATCCCCCCTAAAGAAGGTTGAATGTTGTAATCGAGAGCTGAAAGGACTGGCTGCAACTTCTACCGTTGAACGAACTGAATAATTGGAGATTTTGGTTTAGGTATATGGCGGTCATTACCAAAGGATTATTGTCATGACTTTTGAGCTTCTAATAGTTCCCTTTGACACGTGGCTCTTCTTTATTGGTTACTTGAAGTCCTTCTATAACCATTTAAAGGTAGCAGTCGTAACATCCACGACAAATCAAACTAGATCAAAAGTTTCCAAGGAATAACAATTGTAACATCTAAGCCATAATCACAATTTATGAGTCAATTTCCATATTTTGATATTTTTTTCTTCAACTTTCAATGAGTTACTAACTTAATTTATGCAAGAACAACACTTAAAATTGGCATAAGAACCTTTTAATCTATATTGCCAAAATCAAAAGAGAGTTTTGACTTAGGTTTGACCAATCTAGTTTAACAATTTATATTTTTATCCCACACAAAAATGAGAAAATATTTTAATACAAAAAAGTTAATGAATAAAATCAATAAAAAAAATTATAACATTAAAAAATCTAAGCCACACTATCCATCGATATAATTTTCCATAGTTGTTCATTTTCTATACAATGACAGTAACTTTCTATAAATCATTTTTGAAGTATCAGAATTTTGATATTTTTGTCTTTCTGTGCAGGTATTAGTTTATTGTAATCATTAAATCGAGACAATTTTTCTTTAGTATACATGATATGAATAATTTTTCTAAAAACAACATTAAAATAGGAGATAAAATTTAATTTAATAATTTGAAATTTTACACTTATACATTATACACACACACACACACACACACACATATATATATATATATATATATATATATATATATATATATATATATATATATATATATATGTGTGTGTGTGTGTGTG
>CATIWR010233620.1:0-18919 GCA_949677035.1 Omphalea diandra | reverse complement strand
ATCATTTGTCTAGTACTCTCAAGCCCTTCGCTATGGGATTTTGGTGGAAAGGCAATTTGGGCATCTGCTGCATGGATATATTGCTGAATTCTGATATCTTTATCTGTAGCATTGGTATTTAAATTATCCATCTGCACATTTTTTGTTGAAGCTAGTTGGACTGCAATTTCTCTTCTGTCTGAAATTGATATATAACTGGCTATCGGATCTCCTTTATCGGATTTTGAGATGTCATTATTCAATAGTTGATTCATGGAAGAGGTGAGGTTACTGGTTTCTCTTGATTGCTGGTTTTTCAATGGTGCCTCACTCTGTTGGCTCATCAGCAAATCTAACTTTTTTATGCACAGCATGCCATTGATTGATTCTTCAACTTGAAAAACTATACTCAAATTGGAAGCCTCATTCTGCTTATTCAATATCTCCTGCTGAGCGGCTGAATTGGTCTCCCTTTCATCGCTGGTATTTTCCAAATTATCAAAGTTCAGTGCTCTTCTGCATGATGGTACTGCAGTTCTAGAACAGGGATATGTAGTCTCATCAACATAATCTGCATTTTCAGTTGCTGGTTCTTTGAGGCTCTTTTTGCGCACATACTTCCTCTTTTCCTTTGGTTTTTCCTTAGAATCAGTACTCTCACCAATAGAATCTAGATCCTGAGTTGCTGATTCTTGCTGGCTCTTGCGCACTTACTTCATCTTTTCCTTCAGTTTTTCCCTTAGAATCATTACTTTCTCCAATAGAATCTAGATTCTGAGTTGCTGATTCTTGCTGGCTTTTGTGCACATACTTCCTCTTTTCAGTTGCTTTCTCCTTGGGTTCTGCTGTTTTTGCTGTTGTAGCCTTGGGAGTCTTGTTCTGCTTCCCTTCCACAATTACTTTAGGCCTATGCTTTCTGTGTTTCTGTGGTTTTTGCTGGGGTGTTTTGTTAAGGTCGTCAACTTGGCAATTTCCATAGCCAGAATCTTTTGGTTCCTCAAATGGTGCACAAATTACAGCAGATGACAAGTCCATGACATAATGCAAGAATAGTTCAGAGTTGTGCTGTTTTTGGCTATTGTCTATGGACATGGCTAAATCTTGCTGTTTGTCTTTTTCTTTGCTTAAGCTTTTCTCCTGTGGGAAATGTACAGTCGCAGATAGCTGGTTCTCCAACTTATTGGCCTGTTGCAGTGCTGTTGGTGTTAATTGAAATGAACTGGTGACAGTTGATGCATCACCAGCTTCCGTACTTGGCACTGGATTAGTGTCATAGTTGGGATTATAAACAATGGGAAATCCACCTGTGAATAAAGAACTATTTTGTGAGAAATTGTGGCAGAAATTTACTGATTTTTCCTTGATAATATGTAATAAGATTCAACAATGAAACAGATTAAAAATTTCTGTGCAGTGCACGATCTGAAGAAAATTCTTATTGCTTCTAGTTTCAGATTATCAGAACTAAGAGAGAGGGGGATTGGGTTATGGGGAGTTGTAAAAACCATACTTTGACTCGTATCTCCTTAATCAAATTCTAGCAAAGGGAAAAAAGTTCTTGCAGCATACATTAAATTAACTAAAAGCAATTAATCAACATTCTTGAACTCCCCTTTTCTTATGATTGATACATGGAAAATGGAGAACTTTAAAATGACATTTTTAGGTTAACAGCTAGACATAAAGCCGATTATTGTTCAATGTTCTCTGTTGCTTTGATTAGCTGTCAGACGATAAATGATATCTAAATAAATTATCATAAAAACAATAAAAAGTAAAAGACAAGATATAAACACTCACATTGGGGGATCTGGAATAAGCTCTTATGGCTACTCATCAAGTTTGAACTAGTGTAGTGAGATACGTTGGCAAATAGCAAATTCCCTGATTCTGATCTTCTTACGCTGTTAACATGGGAATGCAAATCAAAGGCTTTTTCGTCATGCTAATGCTTCTGTGTGGATACGTATTAGAAGCCTTATATTTCACTGCTAAAAGATTCATCCTACAATTATCATTCCAACCAGCACTCACTTTACACAGTGCCTGAGTACAGAACCCTGCAATTTGGCCGCCACTGCTACAATTCGATACATTCTGCACATATACACTAGGAAATTCATCCAGTTCTTGCCAATTCCCTCTGCCCAACTGGCTCTCGTGCCAATCAATTTGTGTCGAATTAGATCTTATTGGAATGGGCTTGTCTGGAGTTACTGGCATCAAAGTACTTAAAAACCTGAATTCATTCCTTTGTGGGACTGGATTTTCTTGCCCTACATTGATCCTTCTTGAATCCATTCAAAACTGCAACCCACTAGCTGAAATTCCCACTGAATTGCCAAAATGTGCATGAACTCACGTAGTAATTTACGTGTACTTAATCTCATAGTGCAAGACTTGCGACGCAAGACAAAAAAAAAAAAAAAACAATTAACTTTCATTAGATTGTAATGGGTCCCATTCATATTTTTCAAAGTGGAGCCATAAACAAAGTTCTATCAGGCCTGTTACTTTTAAGAATGTATTTTTTTTTTTTTTGGATAAATTATAAATTTAGTGATTGAATTTTAAATTTTTTTATTTTGATATCTAAATATTTTTTTTGTTCAATCAAATATTTGGATTAGTAAAATCATTTTCAATGTAGTATTTTTTTTTTCAATTTAAATAATCAGTGACTATCATATAGAAATCCATCTGACGTGATATTATATTTTATAAATTATTTCAATTAATTATATGAATACAAATTCTTCACTCTAAATACAAAATTTGTTTTTTTTTACTTTATATATATATTTGAATAAATTCTATTTCTATCACCGTAGAGTTTGTTATGTTCAAATATATACAAAAAATAAAATAAAAAATGAATAAATTTTTTATTTAAAGTGAAAATATTATGTATCTAAAATTTAAATATATAATTAACTGACATAATGTGTATAATCTAGTATCATGTCAGATGAATATAATAGAATTACAAATTTTATCTGTTCAAATCAGATAAAATATTACATTAAAAATGATTTTACCAATTTAAACACTTGATTGAATAAAAAAATTATCTAGACACACAAAAAAAAAAAATTATAAAGTTCGGACTCCAAATTTGTAATTTTTCCTTTTTTGAAATTCTATTTATTTTAATATTCAATTTTTGTATTTTTATTAAAATTTGTATTTTTTAATTTATTTTTTGTATCTTCAAAAAAATTAAAAATAAGTCAACTGCAACTTTGATAGTAACAATAATCATATTAAATCGTGTTTGACTATATATTTTGGATATAAAATTTTTTACTTTATTTACAAAATTTGTTCTTATTTATTTATTTTTTATTCACTTTTTGACTATTGTTTGAAAATTTTTTTTTATCTCAAATGTAGGTACAAAATTTCTTGATTTTATTTAAAGAATTTGTTCATTTTTTATTTATTTTTTTTATACACATTTAAATATCACTTTCCAGCTATTGTTTGAATAAATTTTTTTATATTGTTTGAATAAAATTTTTTTATTTCAAATTCAGATACAAAATTTCTTAATTTTATTTAAAAAGTTTGTTCATTTTTATTTTTATTTTTATACACATTTAAATAAATTTTATATCTGAAAAGTGTAACATTCACCACAGCCAAACACTGTTTTGGAAGTTACAGAAATACAGTATAGCTTGGAGCTATACCCGCACTTTTCTCTTGTTTTATTTAACCATTAGTGATTTTACATACAAAAGCATTTTTCCCCTGTTTTCTCTAATCAATCTCTTATGATTTTATATACAAAATTGCATAATGTATTCAACCAATTGGATGAAACTAATCTCGATTCTCAACGTCAAGGTAAGCAATTTCGGAAGAGCGGGAAATGGAAATACACGTTTAGTGATGGAGAGAACAATACGCAAAATAATAGAGAGATATGAGGGCAATTAATTGAGCACAGAAATTGACTTTTGGTTTCATTATTAATTAAAAGAGAAAGAAAATCATATTATAGGTGTTAATGGCATGTGTTTTACTTTGGATTTTATGAATTATAATATAATCACATTATTTTATATATTTTTTGTCTATACCTAATGCATTTGAAGGCCTCTACAATATGATGAATTATGCAATTAGACTCTTCAAGTATTATTTTGTTCAGTTGGATACCATACTTTTATTTTCAAACTTAGGTAGCTTTCAACAATAAAGTAATATCTAAATTTCTAATAATGCAAATATATTATTTTAAATTCTTTATAAAATTTAACAATAAAGAATTTACAATAAAAAATTAGAAAAAAAAGTTTCTTCACCGAAATAGTAAATAATAAAGTCATTATATTTGGTGAAAAAAAAAAAGACTTATTCTACTAATGTACATATTCAATTAATAAAATATAAAAGTATGAGTACTACATTTTTTAAGAAAAAATATAATAACAAATTTCTTAGATAGTGATGAGTAGTTATTTTACATTGTAATATATTATTAGGAGATAAGGTATAAATTGACCCCTAATGTTTATAGGTAGAAAAAAATATACCCCTCATTTTAATTTTAGGACATTTACCCCTTACTTAAATGGAACAAAAATCACGGCTTCTTCTCCGATAAAACTTTTAAAAATAATAGATAACTTCAAATATAGCAAAAGATCAATTCCTATTTTTTTTTTCTCCCCTAAAAAATTAACCCACCTTTTTCTATTCTTGGAAAATCGATTCACGACACAGTTATTTCCTCTCCTTCCTCGCCTGCTCCCTCTTCTCTACCTTTTGTCAATGCATGGAAGATAGATGCATCTGTTTCAAAGCCCTCATTGCTGCCACCTGTAGCTCTCGTCTATCGCCTCTTGACGCTTCTCTTTTGCGTAACAAATACTACTTCAGTCTCTTGCAAGATTTGCTTCGTGGTGCATTTTGGAGTCAACTTCATGACCGATTATCTGTTGATCATGTCCGTCAACGACGACGTGTTCTATCGATAGGGGTATTTCTTGTTCAGAAGTGCAGAGGAGGAAGTGATAATGGCAGATGATCCATGCGCTTATACTTGATATATTTCCCACTCATAATTTGTTTGGATGCAAATTTGTTGTCGTTGTTCATTGAATGGGTGGATTTCTTATAATTTTTCATTTTTCCAGACCTGAATCTTTGCATTTGTTCAGTTCGGTTGTTATATAGTAGTTGAATATGATTGGTCTATGGTTTTCAATACTTATAAGTTCATCTCTTTCTATTATAGGCTTCTACCACTTTACAATTTCCTTTTCTGAAAAAAAAATATTTTTATTAGAGGCATATATTCACATGGATTAGTAGATTACAAGATTAAATTGGATTTTCAGCTGAAGTGTTGAGGAAGATCAATGTTTGTTGATTTTTTTTTTGGCAATAATGCTTTAGTTTCATCAAAATTTTCTTATTTTTCTATTGTGGTTTTTCTTCAAAAATGGTCTCTGTTGATTCTAAATTTTATTTCATTTTTGAATATTTTTTTTCCACTTTTGCTGGTTTACAGATTCCAGTATTTTCTCAGTCTTTATTGTGTACTTGGAGTCCATTTTATTGAGCTTTTTCTTTCTTGATTTAACTCTGTTTGTATTTCATTTTAAGATTTCTTTTTGTAACACATACTTATTTTGAAGAGAGTTTGAGAGTAAAGACAATTTTGATATTCTTTGAGATAGTATAAAGCTTTATTGCGAGTTAACAGATGAGAAAAGTTATCTCTATTTGTTAAAACAAGGACCTAAATAATCATAATAAATAACTTCATAAATTAATTGTCCTAAATTTTATATTAAGTGTTTATATGTTTCTCATATCAAACATGTGTCATGCGGGGTCAATTTGTATCTTATTTTTATTATTAGATACGGAAATACTATACAATCCTTTAATGTTATACCCAATGTTAATCCACTTTGTAGCAAAATTACTTAAATAATTTTTTTACGACTTAAATATCCTAAGTGGTATTAATATTTGAAATATTAATAAAATTAAAATTTGAAAATTATTATCAAGTGGTAAGTGTCATATCAGATGAGTTAATATATGGTATATAACTGACGGGCTATGTACCACAACTCTATTGGATATGTGCATAAGGTCATGTATATATATATATATATATATATATATATATATATATAGACACACACACTAGGTCAAGACAAAGAGTTATGGATCTGAGATTGATCCTAGAATCAAAGTATAATTCAATGTTATATATCTATATTGAAAGAATTGATGATGGATAAAGTTTTTAAATCAAATAAAATATCTTAGTTTGAAAATGAAATAAGCTAACTTATTGCACATTATTACACAAATAAAATTAAAAAATAAAAAGAATTAAAATTAAAAATATAAAACTAAAAAATATGAATTTATATGAAAAAAATAGGAATAATGTTGTTGCCTCTAAAAAAGGAATAGGATTTGGAGATTAAGGAATAGAAATCCTTAATCTGTCCAGCTGCTAAAAGAGTCTTGTTTTCTTCATCTCTTAACTATTCTCCCAAAGTTAATAATGATATTTCCTTTGTGGACTGGTGGACGACGATGATGTCCACTTGGACAGCAAGGGAACGAAGGAAAACATTGATCCATATTACTTTTATGCTCTGGAGTCTGAAAAAGCTAGAAATGCAGCTATTTTCCAACATCAGGAGATTCAACCTATAAATGTTAGTAGGCTTGGAGACTATTTTGCTAATGAATTCCTTTCTATTATACAGGAAATTACTGTTTCTGCAGCTTTACAGTATAATGTTGTGGAAGAGCATGAGACTTTGTCCAGATTTACTGTTACTTTTTTTTTTTTTTAAATGTTTGTTATTAGGGATGGAAATGAAGAGGAGATTCTCTACTCCTTGCGGAAATCCACCTCGACGGGGTGAGGAATTCTCACCTTTTTTTCCCCTATGAGACGAGGGTGAGGGTTACACCCCCCACTCTGCGAGTACCCCATAGGAACCCTCGAATTGGATCCCTATGGGGAGCCAAAAATATTATATATATATTTATTATCTATATATATAAATATTTTATATATATAATTATTTATTTATTAATTTATAGTATAACATATTTTTATTTTATAATATAATAAATTATATATTTTTTAAAATAATTTAAAAGTAATAAAAAAATAAAAAAATTTTGCAGGGGCAGAGATGGAGAGAAAATTTCCTCCATCAAGAGGGGAGGGCGGGGCGAGGGATGGAGGATAGTCCCTCGCCCCGCCTTGCCCGTTGTCATTCCTCTTTGTTGTGGCTCGATTCTTTGAGGAAAGGGCTTAAGCTTCTATGGTTGTCATTGCGCTTAATCATCAGAAGCAGATTCTAGATGGGCTCACTTGTCTCTCCAAGCTTTTCTTCTTTGGGGCTAAAGCTGGCAGGTGACAGTAAACTTTTTTATTGTTGTATTTTTTGTAGTAATAAGTATATTATTGACCTTTTAAATCACCCTCCTACTCAGATTAAATGGGAGGTATGGGACGCTTTTAGTCAAGCAAGGGAAATACTATCTTTAATTTCTAATGCCAGTGTTAGATTCTTGCTTAGAGCAAAAATGTCCTAGCAGAATGGCTGGTGCAAGAAGTAAATAGAGGCGGTCTTTCTTTTGTGTGGGTGGAAAATCCCCCCAATGCTTTCTCAATATTTTGTACTCTATAGACTTTTCTTTACTTTAATGGACTTTCATTCCTTCGGGTGGAAAAAATTACTTAAAGCTTGATTTAATTCTATTATTGTGAAATTATTACATGTCTCCTCAATAACAATAAAGAGTCACATGAATGTAAAATTTTTTAAATAAGTTAAAAAAATTCTTAATTTGAAGATTAGTTTAAACATAAAAACTTTTATAATTCAAAAAGAATCAAAATTCTTTAAATAATATTAATTATATAATTTTTTTATTAAAAAAGAGTCCAAGTGTAGTCAAAATTGGATTTTATTTGTTAAAATTTAAAGCTGGTATTAATTTCAATGGTTCTTATTTTAACTTGGTTTTTATTTGTTCCTTATTATTTTATAATCCTAAACCTATAATACATTAAATACATATATTTGATTTTTTAAGGTTTTTTTTGCCTATAATCTTTCTCTCCATCCTGAGAGCCTTGATTTTTCTCTCCATTGTGTGAGAGGCTTTTCATTATTCCTTTTGGATGTCTTTGTTTTCTTTTCTTCGATATAAAGCATAGTTTGGTTGTGCTTTCCCTAATGAATGAAGAGAAGGAGTTCCAGTTGAAGGTGGTGGGAGCGAAGTAGAATAGGGTTTCTAATGAGTTTTGTATGTTTGGTAGGTTTTTTACAGATAGAGTTATCAAGTTTAATGCGATGAAACATCAAATAGCTAGTCGATGACATCTAATGAAGGGATTGTTATTAAGAAAATATGTGATAAGCTATTTTTGTTTTAATTCTTCCACATCATTAATTTAAATTGTGATTCAAAGGGAGGCCTTTAAACCTTCGATAGCCATATTCTTATTTTGCATCATCTGAAACAAGGAGAAGTTCCTTCCAATGTTCCTTTAAGTGCAAATCCATGAGCTACCAATGGGATACATATCTATGGTAGTAGGGAGATAGTTGGGGAACTTGTTGGTGAGTTCTTGGAGTATGATCTGAATAACAGAGTAAGTACTAGCACTAGATTTTGGGTCTTAGGATGCAAGTCCGATGATGAAAATCACTGAACCAATTCCCTATAATGCAAAGGGGATTGTCAAAGGAAGAGATTAGAAGCCCTAGGATGCCTTAAAAAAGCCGAAAATTAAACCCAAGACTAAACAACCTAGGGTAGCCTACTAGCCTTAATAGGTTGTATAAACTAGGCTATACAACCCATAACTTAGGGTTTTACAACCCATCCTAAAGCTTCAAACTTGAGAATCTTTTGGAAATGGTCCCCTATAAACTCCAGGGCGCACAACCCTGACAGAGAAATGTACAACCCATTCTTAGCTACACAACTTACATGCAAACCCTAATTCCAAAAGATTCATCTCCCTCTCTTTCATTGGACACGTCCATGGTACAAACAAGGCTATTTCTAGCCTTGTGCACTTACCCCAACACCTATAAATACCTCTTCATTTGAAAAAGGAGAAAAGGCTTGAAAACCCTAAGGTTACTATGCCAAAATTGCTTGTTAACTCACACTTAACATAGAAAACTCTAAAACCCCAACTCACCTAACTCATTCTAAGGTAGAACTGGGTCTTTTTCTTCACCTTTTGAGCATTCCTTAAGCATTTTAGAGGATATGGAACACTTTGTGAGCCTTTGAGGTCATTGAAACATATAAAGACATTTAAGACCCCTATTATCCCTCTTCTTCTTTTTCTTCTTCTTCCCTTCATCCTTTTTTTTTGTTTTCAAACATCAGGATTTGGGCGTTGTACAACCTTGGTTTCCTAGGCATAATTTTGTGAAACCTCTTTTCTCTTTATTCAATTTTTTTTATCCAAGGTATTCTTTTATGTTTATTTTTATCACTCCAGTGGTAGAATAAGGCAAGGCTAGATAGCCAAGGACCCCTATTCACTTTAAAAATAAAGTTTTGATAGGTTTTGCAAGGGATGGTTCTTGCTTTCTTAATGTTCATGCTCTCTAATGTAGATCCAATGATGATTTCAGTTCTATTGTTAATCACTTTAGGGTAGTGACCAAGTGAGAAACTTGAGATTCCAATGACCTTGAGAGTCTTTTTTTTTTATGATTTTGTTTGTGTTAAGAAATATGTAAATAGTATTTTGGTTATGTAATTTCCTTTTTAATTTGCATTCTAACCCTCCTTTATGGTTCGTAGTGCTATGGATGTCATGCTCTTTTAGAGCTATATAGGGTGAGGATTCATCAATCTTAGTATCCCTTTTGTGGTGAGTTTTTTCCTTAGGCCATTCCACATCCTCTAAATGCCTTGTGTTACATGTTTTCTTCTTTTCATGTTCATGATTTATGCATTTATATCTATTTGCTTGTTGGATAATTTTGTGGAAATGTGATATTATGGACTTAGCTTCATATCTAAGCACCTTTTGCATGGTAGAGATGGTAATATATGTTATTCGTTTCTTATGCTTTGAGTTCATTTGATTTGTTCATACTTATTTCATGTACTAACTTGCTCTTCTTTTGGGTGTAGGTGTAGTGTTTAAGGAAGACCATAAGTTGGTCTCAATGGTCACCATAGGTGGTCATGAATGATGGATGAATGCATATCTCCCTTATATCATGATGCATGATGCCTTACCCCTATTTGATGTTTAAGTATGTATGATATGATGTGTGAATGATGAATTTATGAGATTCATTTGCCATGATGCATGACCCCCACTCCCTTTTGATGTTCGAATATGGATGAATGAATGACAATATATACTTATCCCTTTTGCCATGGTGCATGACCCTTGCACCCTCTTTGATGTTTGAATATGGATGAATGGATGACAATGCATGCTTATTCCTTTTGCTATAATACATGATCCTTACCTTTTTGAGTTGATGAATTGATTTGCTTAAGTGGATTGCGCTTAGATGAATGTTTAGGGATGTTAGTTGGACTAATAAATAACTTGATTAAGATATTAAAAGTGAACCAAAGATGCTCGAAGGTCGGATCTTAATATCTAGGTGGTTTGGGGGGGGGTGCCTAACCTCTTCCCCAAATTTTTGGACTCAATGGTGTGAAGAAGAAATAGGCCATCTAATTGACTTAACTTAGGTTTAGATTTTACCTTCCTCGGATTCTTATCCTGACTAAAGTTAGGTAGCCACTCCACATTTCGCCCAAGGTTGGTACCAATGTATTATTTCGCCTTAGTCCTTTATTGGCTACAACTTTGGAAAAGAGGTTTCTATCTTACGTGAGGCCTTAAAGATCCCCTATTGATCCAAATCACGTGCCATGATTAGGGGTTATTACCAATATACGGCTCCATCCTCTCGATCCCCTGATGATCGATAAAACATAGGTGTCACAAGCAAGATTTCACTAGTTTGAGTAAAACTCAAGGGTCTCACAATGACAACTCCATTAGGGACTCGAAATTGACCTTGCATTTAATCTCTGGCTCACTTTTAATATTTTAAACTTGTTATTGAGTTAGTCCATTATGCATTCATGTAGCCTCCACACTTCACCATGTGCATTAGTGTCTTTAGAAAAATCGATGGTTCTCCAAACTTGAGACCTAAGCTCCATTCAGGCCTAAGAGATTGTGAGAAGGATTCATCACTCATGAGTCTAATACTTATGGGTATATTAAATGGGGAATCACAACAACCACCTTTCATGCTTATAAGAGCTATCAACTATAATAACCCTCTCAACTATTAGGTGCATGTAGGAGCTAAATAGTATCTTGGAATAGGTCACCCCTCTTGTTTGCAATTCTTCTTCAAAGAAGAGTGAAAGCCCTCAGAGAATAGGGTTAGACATCTCTAATACAAACATAAATGTTACCCTACCTCTCTTGATATAATTATCCCTCACGTGTAAATACTTATGTATTTCCGCTTTCCAGCCATGTAAATAGGCTTTTGTGTACATCCTTCTCTCCTTAAAGGGATTTTCATTCCTTGCTTGTAATGTAAAAAGTTCTACCTTTTAGTACCTTTGTGTATATGTTCTTTCGAGACTTTAACTCCTCTTGGTCTGAGGCGACCCTGTGAATTCTTTGCCCTATAATGGTATAAGAATGGGTCCCCACGTGCGAGAGAAATAAGGTTGAAAGGATATTGTGCAAATTAACTTTTGCATAACATGCATCAATTACTTATTCATGCATCATACTAATAACCCTTGTCTTGCAGCCATCATAGTTCCATCCAAACCCTTATGGAAGAGAAAGAGTAATTAACTTGCTAGAAAGAGTAAGACTCTAAACCCGAGCCAAAAGGTTGATCCAGTCATGAAGCCAACTATACCATTAAAAGTCTTTAAAAAATGATGGTTGAATTCAACCATAAGATGGAGGAGAGGATTTTTTGAGGAAGTGAATAAGCGTGTCAATGAAATTCTTAAAAAAAATTAGACTTCTGCTTATAAAACTGACAAATGAAAAGCACCGATAAAGCACCCTAACTTGTGGTGATTGATGATGAACTATTTGGAATGAAAAAAATACCATGAAAGCAAGCTTGCTAAGGAAGTAGGGAGTACAATTGTTGTTCTAGTCAAACCTTTGGAAGTGAAAATGAGAACACCTGGTTTGATGACTTCACTAAACAGTTGGAGAAAATACAAAAGGCATTGGGTGCTATGGGCTTAGAAAAGGGAATAAATATTAAATAATTGCTTGCTCACAAACCTAAGAAATTACTGGCTAAGTTCTGTATGTTTAAGCTTCCACAGTTCACAAGAACCTAGAATGTAAAGAATCATGTTCATTTGTATGTGTTAATTATAAAGGCATCTGAAGTCTCAATAGGCATTATGTTAGAGTTTTTTGAATTATCATTGGAAAGGTCTATAAAAACCTAGTACTTCAATCAACCAAAGACTGTTAAGGAAGACTAAAAGGAGCTAACTAAAGCTTTCCAGAAAGACTATGCTTGTAACTTAGATATATAGGTCACACTACAAGATTTAGAGTCTTTAAAGCAAAAGGTTGATAAGAGCTTTAATTACTACATATATAGATGGAAGAAAACAGCTTTAGAGGCGACCACAAGGCTTATAAAGAGAGAATATGTCAAAATGATTATTAAAAGGGCATTGACTGGTATTGACACTACAATCAAAAAAAATATTGATTAAGAACTTTAAAGACCTTCAAGAAGCATAATTATAAGTTAAAGAGTTGGAATATGAGTTAGAAAGATAGTATGGGGAAAGAAGAAGTGCCCCATCTCAGCCTCAAACCGAGGGGAATAAGAAAATCTGTGTAAATGCAGTAAGAGCACCCAAACAATTCATTGATTTAAGGATTTCTCTATCTAAGGCATTTGAGTGGTTATAGAAGAACAGAGTGTTAAAGCCTCTAACACCGATACCACCTCCTAATCCACTGCTTAGGGGGTATGATGCTAATGCTTATTGTGCTTTTCATCAAGAAGCATATCACAACACTGATGACTATTATAAACTAAGACATGAGATTTTGAATCTCATCGATAACAAGATGATTATTCCACTTAATTTTAGAAGGCTTAGCATCCAAGGGAACCCTCTCTTAAACTATCATAATGTTCCTTTCTTTAGTCAAAAGATATTTATGATAGATTCTGGGATTCTCGAGGAAGTTGTTATTGCTACTATCAAGGAGGTCACAAGGGAGACTCTAGTTGTTTGCACTACTAATCCCTGAGAGAGTTAAGATAAAGAAATATAGGAAGAGTAGAGGAAAAGAATGATATAGCTATGAGAGCAGAGTGATAAAAAGAAAGAAGTAAAACAAGTGAGTCATGTGACATGCAGCAGGAAATACTACCTTGACAAAAAAGCCCTTAAAGAAACAAGGGTTGAGAAAAAAGAAGGATGAACTTGTTATAAAGGAGAAGGAAGATGAGAATTCCATTATGAAATAGTTGAAAAAGATGCTAGCCTAAATTAGTATGTGGGAGTTGCTTATCATCTCTTAGGAACATAAGAAGGCCATAGTGAAGGCTTTATTGTGTTTAACTATCGTAAAAGAAGCTGTTTTAAAGGATGATATTGCATTAGTTACTCATAAGGTTAAAATCACTTTCTTAGATAAAGATCGGCCACTAGAGGGAAAGGACCGTAATTTGGCCTTATTCATTTGAGGTGAGGTGAAAAGGAGAAGTACCATATGTGTGATGGTTGATGAGTGGTCTAGGATTAACATTTGTCCATTGAAGTTACTACATATGTTTAGTTTGTTTGAGAAAGATTTATAAGCTTCTGATAGTGTCATTTGAGCTTGTGATGATAGTATAAGGCTAGCTTCAGGAGTGTTCAAGACTATAGTGAGAATGGTTGTAATAGAGACAATGGTAGAATTCATGGTTCTAGATATTCTAATCACCTTTTCGCTTATGTTAGGAAGACCATGGTATCATCTGTTGGGTGGTGTGACTTTCACTGTTCATAAGATTCCTTACAAAGGAGAGGTCATGACCATTTGTACAGAGGTTGGTGAAATTGTGTCAGCATTGAGTGTGGTTGTTCTGCATCTCCAAGGGTTTTAGGTTGTCGGGTTAATAGATAAATGGGTTGATTTGAAGGTAATGAGAATTATGAGGAATATTAACTTTCTTCTAGATAGGGGTTAAGGAAGAATTCCACTAGCATATTAGAGTTTTTAGAAATCTCCATCTAGACTACAAGGAAAGGATTAAGATATCATGGTAAAGAATTAAAGCTAAAGGTGAGGGACTTGAATGGACCACTGTTGGACTTCTTTATGAAAAAAAGAGAGGTTGTTAAGATGATTGGGCATGAAATGACTAAGAATGAGGAGTCATTAGATAAGGATATAAATGAACTCAATAAAGCTTTTTTCTAGCTAGATGATGGTGAATTGGGACATCAGAATTATCAAGACTCATTAGAATAGGAGCATGGTAAGAATAAAAGAAGGGGAAATAGGTTGTATTGATAAGAAATGATCAATAATAAAGTCAACATGCAATTTTATAAGGGCCCCAGTCTATATGGCCATGGAATGATAAGAAGAAAATCACTGTGAATAAAGGAAGCAATATTATTTACTAGATCATAGTTTTTGGGCCATTGGGAAAGATCATGTAAAGAAAGGTTCTAACTTAATAAAGCAGGATGCATCATTCATGGACTTGAAATGGGATTATACTGGGTCGTGCGAGTTTACTGAGGTTATATACATAGGGATAAAATTAAAGGACATTGAGAACATGATTGTAAACTCTATTGAGGAAGTAAATGGCAAAAAAATACAAAAATCTATGGTGAAAACTGAGCCTACCATGACAATGGAGCAATACTTTAGGTAAAATTTTTGAAAATTGAATTAAGGGGATTAGATGATACACAGTTTTGAGGAAGTTTTCAAGATTGTTGCCAGTATAGATAATGGGAAAAAGGCCGATCCTATGCAAAATGCTAATCTTAAGGTTATGACTGATGAAGTAAAGGGTGAAATAAAGAAAAAGGCTAAAAAAGAAGAGGCTCTAGTTGGACAGCTAGATGAAGAGGACTTTCTTGCTACTACTGATGTTCTTTTTTGTAGTCTCTTTGAGGATGATGATGTATTTCTTTCTAAATTTAAGGCAATAAATAATGAGTTTGCTTACTTGAGTGATGTGTTCCCTGATGGTAGTTTGCATAACATGCATCATTATATGAGCATATTTAACATTAATTTTGTGCATACCATTTCATTTAATCTTACATACACAGAAATCTAAAAATCTTGCTCATTGCTAGTCATGTCACACCAAAGGAGCGAAGGAAGTTCAAATAATTGTTCAAGAAATATCAAAGGATGTTTGTCTAGACATATGAAGACATGCCAAGGGTTGATAGATAAATTGCAAAACAATAGTAAAGCAAATAAATGCTAAGTTCTTAGAGGTGGTGGACTACCCTAAATGGTTAGCCAACATAGTGCTAGTACTAAAGAAGGATGAAAGAGTGAAGATATGCATTGATTATCAGGATCTGAACAAGGCATGCCCAAAATACAATTTTCCTTTACCACACATATACATGTTAGTTGATAGTGTCATGACTTGTGTCATGTATTCCATCATGGATGGGTTCTCTAGGTATAATCAAATTCTTATGGCTATTACAAATAAGGTGAAGACAACTTTTATCATAGAGTGGGGGATGTATTCCTACATGGTGATGATGTTTGGGCTAAAGAATACTAGACAAACATACCAACAAATGATAACTACCTTACTGCATGGCTTGACCCATAGAAAGGTAGAGGTATACGTGGATGACATCGATACGATTGAATATGAAGAAATTTATGTTCGGGGCCACCTCCAGTGAATTATTAGGATATGTAGTTAGTGAAAAGGGAATAAAAATGTATTTGGATAAGGTAAGGCTATTCAAGAAATGCCTACACCTAAGACAAAAGTAGATTCGAGGTTTGTTGGGTCGCTTGTAGTACATTAGCCGGTTTATAGCAAGACTAACTTCCATTTATGAGCCAATCTTCAAAATGTTAAGCAAGGATCAATCGGTGAAGTGGAATAAATAGTATCAAAAGGATTTTGAGAGAATAAAAGAGTATCTGATTACCCCCTAATATTAAAGCCACCAAAGATGGAACGTCGTTATCTCTATTTCTGACAGTGGAAGATAGTTCTATTAGTACAATGCTAGCTCAGGAAGATGGGATAAGAAATGAATACGCAGTGTACAACCTTAACAAAATGTTGTTGTCTTTTGAGAAGTATAAACAAGTGGAGAAGACTTGTTCAACACTGGTTTGGATGACAAAGAAACTAAGGCATTATTTTCAGTCATATTCTGTGGAAGTTGTTTTGAAACTTGACACAATTAAGTACTTACATAAGGCCCCTTCCCTAACTAGGAGATTGGCAAAGTGGTGGATCTTGTTAACTTAATTTGGTATTAAATATGTAGCCAAAAGGGTGATCAAGTGTTTGGTAGCTTTAGAATACTTGACATAACAACCTATTGAAGAAGGAGAACCTAAACTTCCCCAATTTCCAAACAAAGGGTTAAGAGCAAATGAGCCCTAAGGATGAAGGCAGTACCTCTATGGAGCTGTAAATAAGAAGAGGGCAGGTATAAGGAATATTATGATCTCGCTAGAAGGAGAGCTCTTCCTTATGTCCAAGAAGCTTGATTACAAGATGACTAACAATATGGTTGAATATGAAACATATGCATTAGGACTCAAACTCTTAAAACAAATAAGAGTTAAGATAGTAGAGGTGTTCGAGGACAGTTGCTGGTTAAGTCATAAGAAATAAAAGAGTGGAAACTAAAAGAAGAATGCTTAAGTTTATACTTGAAGCATATAAAGAGGTTAGTGTAGAATTTTTAGGGAGTGATATTCCATTATCTGATAAGATAAGAGAATGCAATGGTTGACACCTTAATCACTTTGGTTTTTGTTTAGGATAGGCAGAGGCAATGCTTATGAAACCATTGATCATACTTCAATTTAAGGTCCCGTGTTGCATGGGTAAAGGGTAATACAAGTATTAGTGGAGAACTGTCCTTAGTAAAGGTATTTGAAAAGTGGTTAATACCCTGAAGAGGCTAAAAAGAAGGATAAAGTTGTGTTTCAAAGGTTATCTTTACAGTTTATGGTTTATGACTGGGTAATGTACAAAAGAATGCTCGATGGAGTTCATTTACAGTGTATGGTAGAGGAAGAAGCTAATATGGTCATGAAGGAGGTACATGTAGGAGTTCGTAGTCCCCATATGAATGGGAAAGTGTTGACAATGAAGATTCTGAGATTCGATCGTACTGGACCACTATAGAACATGATTGTATTTAAAAGGTCTAAAATTGTCACGAATGTCAGGTTCATGGTGATCTTAGTCATCTGCCTCCAATCGAATTGTAGAATTTGACCTCACCTTAGCCCTTTGTGGCATAGGGCATTGATGTAATCGGAGAAATTAAGTCAACATCTATAAAGGGGCATAAGTATATTGTAATAGTAATGGACTACTTCTCAAAGTGGGTAAAGGCTGAAGCCTTCAATAAGTTGTGGGCAAAATAAATGGCACGATTCATTGAGAAAAACCTCATTTACCACTATGGTGTACTGTACCATGTCATTATAGATAATAGTGTCCATTTCTAAGCAGAGGTTAAGGTTATGTTGGAAAAATATGTAGTGGTCTGCCAAAAGTCGTCACCTTATAGACCACAGGCTAACAAAGTGGTGGAAAAGTTAACAGAGTGATGGAAATAAGTAATAAGAACGTCAAAAACATCCTTGCGAAGAAGGTTAAAAAGTATAAAGAATGGTATGAGAAGTTACCATTTTCCTTGTAGGGTTACAAAACTATGGCAATAATGTCGACTAAGATGACATTGTACTCTTTGGTATATGGGATGGAGGCAGTTTACCGATTGAATTAGAAATTAAACCCTTACAAGTATTGGTAGAGTTTGACATTCCTGAGTACCAATGGGTAAGAAATAGATTTGAATAGCTAGCATTGTTGGATGAAAAGAGATTGAAGGACTTATATCATATTTAGTTTTATCAGGATAGGATGGCTTGCTCTCAACAAGAAAATCAAACCAAGCATGATAAAGGTTAGTGATATGGTGCTGAAGGTAGTCTGACCGTAGACTTAAGATCCTTGAGGAAATTTCAAGCCAAATTGGAAAGGTCCCTATGTGATCAAACAAATATAGTTAGGTGGAGCAGTAAAATTATCAAATATGGATGAGAATGAATTTATCGAGTTAGTGAACTTATACCAATTGAAGAAATATTTTATATGAGGTGTGAGAAGAGCAAAATAGATCGTTAAGTCAAAAACCTAAAAGGGTGGCCTAGATAAAGATTAGGGTATAAATAAATAATAAAGAAAAAGAAAAATAAAAGAAGGCGAACAAAGAGCTTGCTAAGTTCAAGATCCAAAAGGGTGCTTTAGGTAAAAGTTAGAGCATAAAAAAATGAACATAATAAATGCAAGCAAAAGTCGAGGGAATGTGATCCACCACTAGAGGACCATTGACAAGATAGATAAGCAACGATGGGAAAGGTAAGGATGAACGAGCGAAGGGCTAGCAAGATAGAGGCATTAGGCAAGACAATTGGATGTTCTAATGTGCCAACATTAAAAGTGGAAGTTATGTACTTAATGAATGTGTAATATGAAAATGTACATGTTTTATGCATAATATTAGAATGGGGGGGGGGGGGGGGGGGGGGTGCAATTTGAAAAATTAAATTTAATTGTGAAAATATGGTTTTGAATTGGAATAAAATTTAAAATTTTTTTTTAAATGAAAA
>CATIWR010233614.1:0-19996 GCA_949677035.1 Omphalea diandra | reverse complement strand
AAACTAATAAAAAAAAAATGAAGAAAATTGTCTAGCTTTGGCTTCCGGTTTAACAACACCTCTTTTTCTTTCGGTGATTGATGGAGGTTGGTTTCACAATCCTCTCAGCAGGAGGCAGGGCTCTTGGTCTTTTTTGCTTGGGCGCTCTGGTTAGCACATAATGAGACAATCTTTACTAACAAGGCCACTGAACCTCACTTCACTATTCGAAGGGCATTGGAGTACGAAGAGAGCTTCAGCAAATGTAACCAGCAAGCTGTTGAGCTTCAAATGTAACTAAGACAGACTAAACATCAGGCTCTGTCCCGTTGGCAACGTCCAAGTCAAGGTGTTTACAAGCTGAATGTAGATGCATCATGGGATCCTTGGTCAGGAAAAGTAAAAGCAGTTTTTGTGTGTAGGGACTGGTCCGGTCGACTGGTCCATGAAGGGGTGAAAAATTATTTCTGCCCTTCTTCTTTGGTAGCTAAAGCATAAGTCTTAGGGACGTAGTCAGTTTTACGAGCTCTCTATCAATTACTAAGATTGTTTGCGGGTCCGACTCTTTAACGGTGATAGATGTCCGACTCTTTAATGGTGATAGATGGTATCAACAATCACACATTAGGAGATGAAGGTGGTTATTGAAGACATCAGAAGATTAACTTCCACTTTTAATCTTTGTATGTTTGCTTTTAATTCTAGTTGGTTTGTTAATATCCTAGGGAGCTAGAGATGCTAATTTTCGATGATGTAGCTCATTCTTAATTAATGATATTCATATAATTTATGTTGAAAAAAAAAAGAAAAAGAAAAATTGTCATTCTGTTATAAAATTTCTTGGAGATTTTGGACAGACACTGACGGGACCCAATCCATTAGTGTGATATTATTTTTTATCAATGAAACATTAGTCCTTTCGAAGATATTAATGTCAGAAATTTGTCGAATGGTAAACGTCAATGGAAAAAGGATGGCAAAATTTATGGAATTGCTGGATAGATCATATCCAACATTTACTTCGGCCATGTCCTCGAGCGCAAACCGTGTGACGCGCTTGTTGACTTGCAGAATTCCTCGAAATGGCCTAACACAGAGCGGCCCGCTCCTCATATTTCCTTCCTTCCTTCCTTTTATGTTTTTGAAGAACTCCTTCCATTTATGTTGGTGAATGTTATTTTTAACGGTTTTATTAATTATTTTATTTTTAGATTGGGAGAATAAATATTCAATTATTTATAATTGATTGTCCTTTTATATTCATAATAAATCCACGACTATTAGTTATCTAAATGAAAATTGAAAATTATACTAATATGGTAGAAAATTTGTTTTCATTTAAAAAGTGTTTTGGGCTTATATTCGTCGTGGTGATGTTTTTGTTATTTTATTTTCCCACTAGTTTAAAGAATATAAAATTATATATATGGGGATTTAATTTTTTTATTTATCAGATATTGAAAATTTTAGAATTGCTTGGTTTTCTATCAATTATATTGTACAAATGAATGTCTTTTTTCTATAATTTTTTCAATGTCTTATATATATATATATATATACACACGACTTTTTATGTTTAATTAATATCTATTTTAAATTCATGTTACTGTTATACTCATACTTGTTTATATTGTTTAAAATTACTAATTTTGAAAGCTAAATATATAATTTTTAAAAATTTTATACAATATTTACGAATGAAATTTATATCTTATAAAAATTTGCAATATATATATATATATATTTTGTACAAAACATATGAATAAAATTTAAAAACTTTAAAAGTTTGGAGAGGCCATAGTCCCCCTCAGCTACTAGCTGATCATAGGGTAAATAAGTATTAATTTGAATACAATTACAGTCGTAATTTTATAGTGTATAATATGCACGATTATTTTATTTTGATATTGAATAAATCAATTAATTAACATATATATTTTTTCTTTTTTTTTTTTCGAGAATAAGAAAAGTAAATTCATTAAGAAATAACGGAACTATCATGGACCGCTAGAAGAGAAGCATTGTAAAGATAGCAACTTCTCAACAAAATAAATATTCGTCATATCACGGACCACTAGAAGAGAGGCATTGTAGAGATGGTAACTTTCTCAACAAAATAAATACTATGTCACAAACAATATTTTTAAAATCAGAAAGGAGATTCTAGCGGATTAGTCGGTCACTTTTCGATCTAATCAATTTAATTCCATAAGATATTTTTTATTTTTTAAAATATATACATAATACTTAAAAAAATATTTTATAAATTAAAAAATATAATATGATAAAATAATAAAAAATTTTAAAAACATTTAGATTTTAAATAAAATAGTGTAATTTTTTAAAATTTTTCATGAAAGAATGTAATTTTCAATTAAATAGATTTGATTTAATTTCCAATTTCAAATGATTTTTTTAAATTTAAATCAATTTTTAGCTGATTAATTTTAATATTAAATTAAACTAAATTACTGACTAATTTTCAATTTTATCGATATAACTAATCAATTGATTTCATAAATGCTAATCACAAGTGTAAGTCAAAGCAATGAAGCCAAAGCATGACATAAATGCTAATCACAAGTGTAAGACAAAGCAATGAAGCCAAAGCATGAAAACTACGTAGAGCTGCGAGCGGATTACGCCAAGCACGAGCATTTTATAAATTGGGGAGATAATTACACGGTACATTTTTTTTTTTCTAAAAACGCATATCTCACAATTTTTAACAAGATATTTTGATACATTATTATTTATTTTTTATATTATCTTTTATTTTTCTTTATAATTTTACATTTGTTACACCGTTCAATATTGTATTGTCGTTACTTCTTATTTGCACCGTTATCATTTTTTCTTTGTTTTTGTATTTGATTTTTGTTCAATTTTTTTATTTTCTTGTCTGATTTATTGCGTTTTGATTTTCGTCTCTTATTGTTGTCTACTCTTCTTTGTTTTTGTTTCTTTCACTCATTTTCTCTCTTTAAAAAATGAAAAAAAAGAAGACGATGAAGATAATATGAATGTCGATGAGCACCACCATCACCCTTATTATGTTGGCAATGAAGAAAAATAATATAATTTTTTTTTCTCTTTCTAAAAAATAGCAAGAAAATAGAGATACATGTGAGTTTTTGTTTTTATTTTCTAAGATTTAATATTTATTTTTATTGTTATTGTTGTTTAGAAAAAAAACATGAGTTTTTATGCATTTTAAATGAAAAATGGTTAACAAATAAATATTTTTGAGCTAAAAATTAATCATAAAGAGAAAGAGAAAATCAAGTTTATTAGAAGCAGAAAATGATGTCTACATTCTAATTATTTTTCTTTTTATTTTTGTTCTCGATGATTGCATAAACTCAAAATAAGCATAAAATAAACACTTTCCTAAAAATTATTTTTTGTATTTAATTTTTAAAAATTTTGAACTGATAAACCTAAAATAAAAATAAATAAAAATATTTTATTGTATATAAATATATTTACTTGATGTAGTTATAAAAAAAATCGTGTTTGTTAGAGATTAAAAATATTGTATACGTTCTAATTGTTCTTCTTTTTTGTTTTGTTTGTCGATGGTTGCATAAACCAAAATAAACTAAAAATAAACCTAAAATAACTATTTTTCTGGAAACAGTTTTTTATATTTAATTTGTAAAAATTTTGAACTAATAAATCTAAAATAAAAAGTAAATAAAATAAAAATAGTGTTTGTTAGAAGTTGAAAATGATGTTAATTTCTAATTGTTGTTTTTCTTTTTTTATTTTATCGATGGTTTCACTAAACTAAAAATAAATCCAAAATAAACCATTTATAAACGTTTTACGACGTAAAAAGAACTAAATGAAAATATTATCTCAAAAGTAAATCTAAAAAACACTATTTGTAAACCATTAATAAAACATTTACAAATATTTTATGGTGTAAAAAGAATTAAATATAAATATCATTTATAACATCCAACAATTCCATTTTCTCTCTTTTATTACTGATTTTGAGCTTAAATATTCACATTTTTAACTAATTTTTATCTACAATATATCAAAACTCATAATTTTTTATTCTAAACAATAAAATAGGTATTCAAAATCATATTAAATCTATTTTTAAAGTGGGAAACATATATAATATAGACTTTTCTCTCTCTAAAATAGAATATGCAAATGTTTGTAATGAAGAGTATCTATTTTATTGATTTTGATTCATCAAAAAACGTGGATAAATTTGAGAAAGCTTTGATTCACCAAGAAACGTGAATGAAATTGATAAAAGAAAACGTGTTTGAGAAGAAGAATCGATAATGGTGGAAAATCGATTTGAAAATATTATTTATTGATTTGATGAATCTAGTTGGTTGGTTAAGGTAAGAAGATCTTCACTCTCTTTTTTATGGTATTAGTTATTTCGGAATTTGATTAAGTGAAATTGATTATAGAAATTAGATGAACGTAAAATTGTAATATTTTGTTGGAAAACAGTTTTTTCAGAAACTGTAGTAGGTTGAGGTATATTTATAATTAATTATTAATTTTTAGGTAATACTATCCATTATCCTAAATTGAGCCCTTTGACTTTTTCTTAAATTTTTTAAAGATATTTCTATAAGTAATTCAATTAAATAATTAAATTTAATATCATCAGTAAGAACTGATTTTTAGTGACATCTCAACATAATATAAAAAAATATTCATTTGTTTATTGATATCATAAATTTAACATTCATCTTAATTGGAAGGGGTTATAAAGATACATCTATTTAAAAAGGAAATTATATTGCATTTGTTATTAGTTTTTATTTTTATTTGTTAAAGATAAAAAATAAAATTTTCAAAATCAGCGATTTTTATTTTTTGTTGTTAAAATATTTATTAATAAATATAAAAATAATTAAACAATATTTTTTAATATTCATTTTTTTGAAATTAAAAAAGTACCATAGCATTGGTAAACACGCTCTTAAATTGTATCTGTATAAAATTATATTTAAGAGTGACTTGGAATTTGAATATCCTTAGTATAAAATCTCTTTTTTAATATTAAAACAATGTTATTAAAAAAAAAATTGTAATAGAATCTACCCAAGTCACTTGGATTCTCTTAAGTACCCAAATTTAAACTCTAATTAATAATATTCCAGAAATAGACCCTCGATGTAACAAACATTATGGGCTTCTACATCACACAACAAAAAGAGTCATTGAGACTTGTGTGCCACCATAATTTCAACTAGGAAGAATTTCTGATCTAAGAGATCAACTTTATCTAAATGAAAGTAATATATAAAAAGATGTTATTTTAAGATACCATTCTTAATGAAATTGGTTTATTGACATTTTTTTCAGTATTGGAGAAGGGATAATGGGACTAAAGACAGGTAAATTGGAATGATTATGACTTTTAGAACAGAACCCTTCTAGCTAAGGTCCCCTTTTTAAGGTTTGACGTCCTTATTAGGCACGATAATGGAATACTTCAAGCCTATTATAAGGATATGCATGTCCACATATTAAGAGTCCATTGTGGAATAATGCCACTAATTTCCATAGCACCAAAAGGACAAGTTTTTGAGGTCCACTACAGCTCAAGCTTTTTAGAAAGTCAAGTAAAGTATATATGCCAAGACAAAGTGCCTAGTTGCATTCGCATATCATCCGTTGGAAATCATGTTCCTTTTTGCTAGAAAATTGTGAAAAGTTTTTTATGATCTAGTAGTGGATCATGAAGGATGATGAACAAGATATTTAATTGCAGTCTTAGCTTTTATCACTCTAGTGGTAAAGATTAAGACTACTAGAAAGTATAGGAAAATGAGAGAACAGAATCATCTCTGCATATTATGCTGTGATTATTATACAATGATAACAGAGTGGCTACTGGCAATAGCACTCAGCAAACCGAAGAGATTACAACCTCCCAAAATTTTTCATGGAGAACTCTACATTATCTTTTCCCTACAAAAAGTTGCATGCTAATCATACAATCATCCTTCATAGAGAATTAATTCCAGAACCTAGAAATCCCAGGGCAGCTAAGCTCTTTCCTTCGAATCTCTCTCCACTGAATCAGACTCTTTACGCTTTTAAAAGTGCCTGGAAAAATGGAAATGGAACATATCATTAAGAAAGTTTCAAGAGTGATGAAAATGATGGTATGCATTTATGTGCAGCACAAATTTTAACTGAACACATACAACTACGAGAACAAGAACACCTCAACAACGTTTGCAGAAAAGCAACTTTAGAGTTCTTACCATTTAAAACATATGGAAAATGTTTGATGAAAGAAGAAATACAGCGTGGGAAGGAATCTTCTGAGATGGGTCTAAAGGTGCAACTAGACCAATAATTTGTTGCATCTCATCTCATCTCACCGAATGATGGAAAGATGGGAAGAATTTAATTCTCTGGAGGGATGGACTATCAAAAACAGAATGAAAGGAAGTAGTAGAAGGAGTGTGGTTTATGTGCGAACTTTGCACAGGAATACATCAAAAGAGCCAAGCAGAGGACTACCCTTCATGCCAAAGGAATTCAGAAGGAAATGAAAACCAAAATTCATAAGTAAGAATGAGCTATGTTCCGAGGAACACTATGCGACACATGTACGCACCTGTCTCAGACTGAGCATGACATGGATTTAGATTTACATTACATTGTCAAACACATAGTGATAAGAATTTAAAATTCTGGAGCAGTAAGGAATTAGATGTACCTTGATTTTAGTTGGAGTAGAGCCAAGCATAGCAGTAGCAAAGCTCCCAAAGCCAAACTTTGGCTTCCTATAAGCAGGTTTCAGTATTTGGAATGAACATAGTAAATTCACGTCTGCGCTCATCATGGTACCAGCATTGTCAAACTCTCCACAATAATTAGGGGCTGAAAATATGGTTACTAGTTGTCTATTTGCGAAAAACTCATATCCATCTTCCACAACCTTTAAACAAATACAAAATTAATAAAAGTACATTCCAAGCTGTATGGATATAATCTTTTGATCCTTTTTTACTTCTTCCATTGATGTCTGAACATAGTAAAGGTTTAATTAAAAGGCATTAGCATACCTGGTGTGCTCTACAAATTAAATCAAGATCATGCATCTGCAGAAAGTCTATGACCCTATCAGCACCAAAGGTATATGAAACACCTCTTTCATTAATCCCCCAACCTTGAATGTCTTTACTGGGATCAGACCAAAGGAGATCACATAACAAACCAGACTCAGGAACAACGGTAGGTCGTTGTAAATTCCTTATCTGATCAAACTATGAAGATCAGGTGACAGTCCACCATGCATGCAGAGAATCTTTTCATCAATTAGAACAGCAACAGGCAAGCAGTTGAAACAATCTATGAATATTTTCCAGAGTCTGACATTGAATCTTCTTTTGCACTCATCATAAAATCCATATATATGGTTTACAGAAGCACATTCATGGTTTCCCCTCAGTAGGAAAAAATTTTCAGGATATTTTATTTTATATGCAAGGATAAGGCATATAGTTTCCAGGCTTTGCTTTCCGCGATCAACATAATCCCCAAGGAATAAATAGTTGGAACAAGGAGGTAGTCCACCATATTCAAAAAGTTTCAGAAGATCAGAATATTGTCCATGTATCTCCTGTTGGTGGAAGGAAACATGCAAGACTTGTAACAATGACTTTTCCAACAGTAGGAAAATAGATCTAACAAATTGATGTTATTACTATGTTTTTGTCTCCTTAAAACAGCACAAAGTATTCTAATAAATGTTTCAAATGGAGAATGCAATGGCTATAATACACAAATGAACACACAATCAACTTCTGAAGTGTTATCTCTACACTTTTTCAGAATTGCAGTGGTTTTCAACTATGAAAGTTGGAATTCTTTGGTGACTGGCAATCCATGTCTGAGGAAACTCACATCATCTGTGTGAGATATGATTTTGGTTGAATGGGGAAATTGGTGGCTATTGCATTGGTGGAACATAATTTCTGAAGCAAGAACTGAAAATTTGTTCCTGGTTGTAGTACTTGAAGAATCGTACAATCGCTCAAACTCAATTATCTTTTGACTCTAAATGGAATGAAATTCTTTCTCTATCTCAAGTTCTGTAACGCAAAATTAGAGGACATGGGACGAGATATTAGGGGGGAAAAATGAAGCATAGAGATTGAACAAATTGAGATAACAGAGTAGCCAAGTTGGTTCACATGATTATTAATTTCAGCTTGAATGCCTAAACACAGTACCACATATTTCACTATACCTAGTTATATGGAGCAGATTGATGGCTAGACAAGACATATAAAACTATAACAGACAAGAACAAATAAGATTTATATTATGGTAAAGTTAGGGAATATGCTGGCATCCAGGCGACTTAAGACAGATATGTTGTTCAAGTGAATCATATCCTATGATCACTAGGACAAGTTAGGAAAATAGATGCATAGCACAACATAGAGAGAAGAATGGACTGCATAGATCTAGCAACTTGGTAAGGGTGATGACCGATAAACATGAAGATCACAGTTGGCTCACCACATTTTCAAAGATCCATCCCCTTGATTAACAATAAGAGATTTAACTACTGCTCTAGTTTTTCTAGTCCTTTATACTAAAATGATTCTAGTTGCATTGTCCGTTTCAACAATTTTTAGCTTAAACTTTTATTTAGTTCAAAAAGATAGGCATAGTTGAAAAAAATCCTACACTGAAAAAATCTAACTCAGGTTTGTTAAACTGACCAAAAACAAGTTCAAAATGATCTAATAGATGCCAGAGCAAGTGACCACAAACCAGGAATATGTTATAGACATAAGAATTCAATCAATATCATTGACATATTATACTACCACAGTTGAAATTAGGACATAATATACTATAAATATTAAAATAACAGATCCACAAATCAAAGAAAAGTGAAACATAGATCATGACTCACTTCAAAATTATGAATTTTAAAACAATCTCGTCATTGCATTTGTTATAAAATCAAAGAAACAGTCTTTGAAGCAATACCCTAGCCCATAAAATTAGGCTTCTGTAACAAAACAATTTACCCGTATACATCCAAAACAGTACATGGAAATTGCCAACAACCCACATCAGAAAGAAATCCAATCTCAAAATACCGATAATCATAAATGGAAATTGGCATTGCAATATGGTTTTATAGGAAGATATATACCACAGATTTTGATAGGACTTCTAGCTCCAAAAGATTGGGCTCCCTCAAGAAAATCGCCCTGGAAGTGATGCGCAGCTGCCTGATCTCAGTCTCAGAAAGTTGCACCTGCTTCCCTGGTTTGCCTTTAACTTCAAGCAACCTGTTAATCACACCATCAAGAACTGCAGCATCCATAATTTGTCCAATCTCCCTCTTTTACGTCAGAATACAATTAAAGAAGAATAACACAAGACAAAGATAAAGAAAGCAAGAAGAATAAAGAGGTAGCAGCAGCACCACTACCACTACAACTCCTTTGACCCTGTTGAGCAGTAACAAATGCAAATATGCTTACTGTTTTTTAACAGAAAGAGAGGAGAAAAAAGGAATGGGAAATGGGAGTTGGATTTCTTTGAAGTGAGGAAAAGAATGAATGTCGTGTGCTGATTGCTGAATTTTGAAAATATGCCAGAAGAAAATATTCATGTGCTTGAGAAATTGAAAAAAAAAAAGTGCTATTTATGAAATGAGGTAAAGAATTTAAACAAAGACAGGCAACAGAGGGAGAGTAGAAGCAGGTAGGTGAAAAGCTCCACCTATTAAAGAAAGAAAGGAGGATCAAGACGCCGGCATTGAGTTGTTTTTGAGTTTTGAAAGTTGCAGGCGTGCTGCAGGCTGCCGACGCATTTGAACACGCACTGCTGAACTAGTCTAATGGGGTCAACTTTGTTTCAACAACTATAAAAGAAAGAATAAATAGGCGACAATTGGATGGGAGATTCTAAATTACATTAGTGCATAACAATAATGAGCGTCCCGCTCTTCTTCTCTTCATGCATTGACGCATTTCTAGTTACGGTGTTCCATGACAACAGCTTACCAAGATGAAAAATCTTACCTTCCCAACTCCCATTACTCCTTTACCATTTTGATCTTAACCATATAAGTTTCATGGGATATCTTGCAGCTGTTGGCAATCTCTTTAAATAAAGTTCAAACAAAAAAAATGGAGCTTTAAACTTGATGTGTTTTTACTTTAAAAATTTTTAATTTTAAAACATAATTTTAAATATTTCAATTATTCATTTTTATTATGTGAATTATTTTTTTTTTCACGGATCTATTAAAAGTGTTAACACATCAATTAAACGATAAAATCATAATATAAAAAATCAATTGAGTTCTTAAACTTACACATAAAATTATAAATAACCAAATTTACCTTTCATTATTCTTATTAATTTTTTTTTTTATCTTGACTTTACATGAGAGTTTTGAAAGTGAAGAGAACAAAGTTAATGAGCATAAGATAAAGAAAAAGAATAGAAAGTAATAAAAAAAATTAAGTAATCTTACCTTGATTGGGAATTTAAAAAAATAATATGATACCAAAAAAATAATGAAATTAATTTTATTTGAAAGTTTTAAAACATGAAAAGAAAATTAATTGAAAAATATCAAGTTAATCTTTTTTCTTTTTAGAATATATCAAGTTAATCATTATACCCAACTACATAAGTTTAATATTGTTTTACTTTTTGTTAAATTTTTAAAAATTAATTACTAAATAAGGTAAATTTGCGTAATAGTATCTGTTTGTATTTCATTATCTATTTTTCAAGTTAAAGGTTAAATAAAATTAAAATGTAAAAAATTAATTTTTATTAACCTGCTTTTTTTATTAAAAATATGGTCATAAAGGTTAACATCAATAAATCGCACTCATATATGTTATTAATTTTTTATATTTTACTAAAATCTAATTTTGAAATAAAAATTAAAAAAATCTTTATAAGTGATTATAGCGAGTTTTATGAATACAAATTACTATTAATAAACATTTTAAATTATTAATTTCTTTAAAAATTAATTTTAATTTTTAAATTCATATTAAAAAATTTTATAATTATTTATAAAAATAATTTCTTTTAATTTTTATCTCAAAATCAAACCAATCAATTAATATATAATTAATTTCAATCTCAAACTTAATTTTAAACCATTGCTTGTAATTTATCAAATAATTATATATAATATAGTCATGTGTCATTATTTTATATTATGTTATAAAAAATTCGAAATAAAAAATTAGAAAACTCAAATGTCATATAAAAAATAAATATTTTAAATAATAAATTAAAAAATAAATATTTTAAATATGAAGTCAAAATCATATAAAAAATTTTGAATAGGAAATTAGAAAAATTTTAAAAGTAAAAATTCTAACCAACTTCTAAACAAGAAAATAGAAAAAAATAAAAGTTAAAATTCTAAAGATGAAATTGAGATTTAAATCAATTCTACTGATTATTCAAAATTACTATTTTTATCATCTGTCAAATGTAAATTTTTTTTTTTTTTTTTGATGTTTTACCTAGTGATTTTGATACACAGACTAAAAATTACACAAAAGAGTAACAAAGAAGCTTTGAATTTAAGGAATAATTTTAATAATTTGAAAATAAATTTATTTATTTTTTGTTGATTATTGGTTTATTTTTTGTTAATTGTATTTTTAGTCGATAATGATATAAACCAGTTATAAACATATTGTAAACCATATATAAACGTTTACTTGATTTGATATAATGAGTTGTTGAATCTTGAATTTTTTGTTAATTACTGGTTTATTTTTAGTTGATTATATTTTTTAGTTGAAAGTTGTATAAACCAGTTATAAACATGTTATAAACTACATACAAATGCTTACATGCTTTGATATAATAAGTTGTTGAAGCTTGAAGTTTATTTTTTTGTTGATTATTAGTTTATTTTTAGTTGATTATTTTTTTTAGTCAATAGTTGTATAAACCAATTATAAACAAGTTATAAACGCTTACTAGATTAATGGTTATATATTAACCAATTATAAACAAGTTATAAACGCTTACCAGATTAATGATTATATATTTATTTTTCTTATATTGTTATTGATGGTTCATTAACCAGTGATAAATTTGTTATAAACCAAAAATAAATATTTTTTCTTTTTGATATAATAATTAACTTAATCTTTTGTCATAATTAACTTAATGTTTTGTCAAATCTATAACAAACATATGTTATAAGCCTAATAAACCCAAAATAAATATAAAATAAAATAAATATAAATAATTTACAAAAATTCTTATATGATTCTTCTAAGGTCAAATTATTATTTGAAAGTTTCTTAGATGATAAGTAGAAATAAACCTAAAATAAAGCTAAAATAAACATTTTGATAAACTGTTTTCTATACTCTTGATATCAGATTAAGTTTCAAAAAATTTTTAACTAATATTTTTCAAAAATAAAACTCAAATAAATATTTTTGATAAGTTATTTTTTACATTTTTGATATCATAGTAAGTTTCAAAAATTTGTATTGATAATTTTAAATAAATGTAACATGGAACAAAAATAAGCATTTTTATTCTATTATGATTTTTCTGAAGTTAGATTATTTTTTAGAGTTTTTTAGCTGATAAATCATGTATAAATGTTTTACTGTGTATATTATTTAATAATTGGAGTGATAATATATTTTTCTCATTTAAAAAATTTAATTAATGATAAAATTAATTTCATTAACTTTTATTTTAAACAGTATTTTAAAAATCGAATCAATAGATTGGATCAGTAAAATTAAAATTAAATTATTACCTATTTTAATTCGATTTAGACTATTTCTTAAAATGATTTTTTATTTTAAATATTATTAATATATTTTTTATAAACATATTTTCATATTTTTAAAATTATTTTAATAATATTTTAATGATTATTTTAAACATATTTGTATGCGTAGGTGTGAAAGTTTCATAGTACTACAGGAAGAAAAGTTTCATATGGCACTTATCTCTTTGTATGTGTAGGTGTGAAAGTTTCATAGTATGATTATAAGTGGTGATTATTTTTCAATAATTTAATAAAATAAAGTTAATTGCAAGATTTGTTGTGATTAAAGCCAATCTTTAGAGACATGTGATAGTAAAGTACATTTAAATATTTTCACCTTCATCAGTTTAAATGGATAAAAACCACTCAATTGAAATAATAATACTAACAAGACAAAAAGTAATAATATCTTTTGGTGACACGAAAGAGTATTTCTAAAAACTTAAAATTTATAGCATATAAAAGTCATTATTCTCCATAATTTAGATATTTCTGTCCAAAGCACTAAAGAAAAAGTTACATAAAGAAATGACATTTGCATTGCCATTGTAGGCCATAGCCCATTGTAGAAGTCCACACTTTAAGGCTTCAAGATGTTCACCATGACGATCCCAAAGTTCATAACTGTCTGCATTGGTATATCTAAGACCATGTTCCCATTTGCAAAAACACATCTTTCTTTTCCAATTGTTTACACTTAAAACCCTTTTTATTTTATTTTATTATTGATGAGATATTCATTTAGTTTGGTTTAAATTTTTTATTATTATTTAATTTAATTAATTTTAATTTTAAAAATTTTATTTTTTATATAAAAATTAAATAAGTTAAATTTTTAAAAATGAATGAACCTATAATTTAAAAATGTAAGATTATATGATCATTCATATATTTTAAAAATATATTAAAAATAATAATGATAAACATCAACTAATTTGTAAGTCAAAACAAATGTACTTAAAAATTAACAAAATATACTTCAATAAAATAATGTACTTGAATCAGGAATATAAAAGATTATTAGAACTTTTTATTACGGAAGTCAAGATAGAAACCAAATGTACATGCAATACAAAAACTAGTGTACTTCACTAGAATATTAATGTATTTTCATATCAAGTGTTATGCATCTGTCGTTGCAAATTAATGTACCTATGGTTCTAAATTAATATATTTGTAGCTAAGTAGAAATGTACTTACATATTTGAAGTTTTTATTAAACAATTTTAGGTATAACAAAATCAATGTACATTCTCTCGAATATTAATGTACCTAGATGTTTGAAGTTTTTATTAAATAAGTTTAGTATAATAAAACTAATTTACATGCAGTACAAAGTCAATGTACCTTCTCTCGAATATTAATGTACCTAAATGTTTGAAATTTTTATTAAACAACTCAGGTACAATATCAATTCTCATATAGTTCATTACCAGTTAAACTTCATATCAATATCAAAGATTTTAATCCATTTTTATGTAATTAGTACATAATTTTATTCAAATATACAATATCAAAAATTAAATACAAAAATAAATATTCATTGCAATATAAAAATGATGGAAATATTTATTAAATAGTAAAAGATTTCAAATAAAAATTCTGTAATTTTGAATAAAAAAGTAAATTCTAGAGCAAAAATATTGAGATGAGTGTTATTTTGAAATTAAAAATCTCATGTGTGATCACCTCACAAAACACAAACAAAATATGTGCACTAAAGATGAATTATATCCTAAACCACAACACAAACTGAACACGGATTTAGGATATGATTTGCCTAACTGTCTTCCCAAATTCAAATTCACAAGGCTTTTCAATAATTCTCATAAGAAAAAGGAATTAGGAGGATCTATAATGTGAAATCCACCCATTGATTTCTAAAGCGACTGCATACGAGTACTCAACATGCGAATGCGATACCCCATAGGTCTATCTAGTAGTCGAACAATCATCGATTGGCTCCTTGGTTTTATAAGATCTTCCTTTGCCTTAGGAGATAGAGATACCGACGGAACACCATAATGAAATCCTCTACCCCTAAGGCCTCCCCAGCCTCCCCTGCCATACTCTGCTCCCCCTTTTTCGGATCACTTTCCGCTTCCACCCCTACCAATCTGACCTCTATGAAATTATTCATTTAGTAATCATAAGCTATAATTTTTAATTAAACAACATAAAATGCGAAAACATATATGAAATCTGTTGAAAAGTTGGAGAAGGTGACAATTGAATATTCGAGTACAGTTTGTACTTCTTGCTTAGAAGAACCTCCGATTGAATCACAGGCTACGCGCTTGCCATGTTCTCCATGTCTACCAGGGAGACTGTATCGTGGAGTGGCTCAAGAACAATAACATATCATTAAATAATAATATAACACACGGTTTCTTATAAGATAAATAAATAATTAATTTTTTAGTATATTGGATGTGACGGACAATGAACTACATGGACGATAAATAAATAATAATGCCTTTGTTTATACCATTTAACAGTTACCACCATAGCATCACGAGCTAGGTTGCCATATATATTTATGAATATGCTAAGTTTAACTATGTCTCAAATCGTGACTAAATAATCCCCATAGTAGCTTTAAATATGTGACCAATAAAAGTGATAATTTTTGCAAAATAAATAAATAAAAGTGATAATTAAAGTTCAATTGAAGAAATGAAGATAAATATATTCAGGAATGATAATCAGTAATTAGGCAACCTTAGGAGAATTTGTCAAAATTTTCAACTAATGAAATCAAATGCACCCTTTGTCGTATATATACTCCTACATAGTTCAATTAAGTTAATTATTTTATTTTATTTTTGGTTAGTGACTATAATAATAATGTATTGAGTTAATTAAGTTAATGGATAGTTCAATTAAGTTAATTATTTTATATTTTTTTGGTTAGTGAAGATAATAATAATAATAATGCATTGAGTTAATTAAGTTAATGGACAGTTCAATTAAGTTAATTATATTATTTTATTTTTGGTTAGTGAAGATAATAATAATGTATTAAGTTAATTAAGTTAATGGATGTCAATAGATGAAGTTTGGTGATGAAATTAAACTGATAAATAGATGGGTTACTTAGGCTTATTTTTGGATCATATATTTTTTTTTAAGTGAGATTAATTGGGTCATTGATTTAATATACATAAAAAAGATAATTTTAGACTTTTCAAGTCTTATATTTTATTAGGTTATTCATAAATTTAATTTTTAAATAAAAGATAGTACTTTAATTTTGAAAAATATTTTTACAAATTTTAATAATTTAAATTGTATTGGGTTAGGATCATTTGTTAATTTAGATAAGGGTCAATAGAGCAGGTCAAACCAAATTTTAATTGATCATTTTAAATTCCCTTTAGTTTCAAATCAGGTCAAATTATTTTTTTTGAATAGATCAAATCAAATCTATACCTATATAGAAAATGAGGCTTTTAACACTGTGTAGAGGTAGTAGTTTTTTACCTAACCAGAACCCGCTAGAAAAAGGTGATTTGAACTCTGAACAAATTCGAAATAATACAACAATTTCAAGGTTGAGTAAGGGTCAACTTGATGAGTGAAGTCAAAATTTATTTGAATAGGTTAATCTGTGACCCGACCCAATCAACTCGATAACAATATAAAAAAAGAAAAATTTTATTATTAAATATAAAAAAGGTAAAATAATTAAAATAAAAAAGAAAGAAATTTATTTTAAAAAATATTTAGATTATTTAAGTAAACTTAAATTTAACTTTGATATTTTTATTTAAAATATAATGAGATTTTTATATTTTAATAAATTTATTAATTCTATTATGCTTTTTCATGTGCTTAAATTACAATTTATTATAATAAATTATTTAATAATAACAAAAATTATTTATTGTGGTAAAATAATTTTATCATAATTTTTTAAATTATTTGTACAGTGATAAATATTATTATGACAATATTACTTCTTCTTATATGTAATTTGGTAAGCACTATATTATGACAAAATATTATGATAAAAGAGTGTACGTCATAATTTATCTTATTTATCCATTTATTATGATGAAAATTTTTGAGTTAAAAATTTGTAGGCTCAATGATTAAAAAAATTCAAACTTTTTGATGAATTTTCAATTGAATCTAAAATTTATAATTGAGTCAATTACACCCTAATTTGATGAATTGATTTTAATTTACCCTAAGTCAAAATCAATATTTAGGAAAGTATATATTTAGACTCAATTAACCCTTATATTTTTTAATTAGTTCGATCAAATTTAAAATTAACTTTAAATCTTATTAATATAATATTTTTTGCTCAATTTAATTATTTGTCACAAAAATATAAAATTTTATTTTTATTTTAGTTGATTGATAAATCAATAATTTTATACTAATTTCATGTTTAAATTATAATTTTTATTTTTATATATTTAAATAATAAAGTAAAAAATCCATAATTTTTATTTTAAGGATAATTTTTTTGAGAATATTTAGGTTCATATCATGTAATTGATTTTTTAAATATTTCTTCAAAATTTTTACTTTAAATGGTTTAAATAATTTATTATTTAAATATATAAATTATTTTTTTAAGGAGAGAATGAAAGAAATTTTTTTTAAAATGTGAGATTGATTGATAAATTATGAATTTAAATTTCAAAATTTTTAGATTTTTAAATTGAAATATAAAATTATCAAATAAAAGTATATAATAAATTTAACTAATTGAAAATGAGATTAAATTGAATAAAAATAAAGTTATAATCTTAATTAAGCTCATGTAATTGATTTTTTAAATATTTCTTAAATTTATATTTTAAATGATTTAAATAATTTATTATTTAAAATATGAAAATTAAATTTTTAAGGATGGATTGAGAGAAAAAAAATTAAATGAGATATAGAGAGATTTTATGAATTATAAATTTAAAGTTTAAAAATTTATAGATTTAAAAATAAAATTAAAATTTTCATATAAAAGTATATAATAAATTTATTTAAGCAAAAAGGGATTAAATTAAATATAAAATTTTCATCTTAATTAAGTGCATATAAATTATTTTTTAAATATTTTTTTAAAATTTATTTAAATAGTTTAAATAATTATTGTTTAAATTATAATAATTAATTTGTTAAGGAGAGACTGAGAGATTTTATGAATTATAAATTTAAATTTTAAATTTTTTTATTTTTAAATTAAATATAAAATTAAAATTCATCATCTAAAAATACAAAATAAATTTAAATAAGCAAAAATGAAATTAAATTGAATAAAAATTAAAATATCATCTTAATTAAACTCATTTGGTTGATGTTTTAAATATTTCTTGAAAGTTTTTATTTAAATAGTTTAAATTTTATTATTTAAATTATAAAATTAATATTTTTAAGAAGATTGAGAAAAATTTTTTTTCAAAGAAAAGAGAGATTGAGAAATTTTATGAATTATAAGTTTAAATTTTAAAATATTTGATTTTAAATTTAAATATGAAATTAAAACTCATTATGCAGAAGTAGATAATAAATTTTATTAAGCAAAAAAGATTAAATTGAATAAAAATAAAAGTAATATATTAATTAAGCCGTAAACTAAATTTTATGTTTAATTGATCTAATTGAAAAAATATAATGGTCAACTAAGTCTAAATGCACTTTACTAAATTTTGTTTTTGACTTCATGTTTAATTAAAATTAATTCATTAAATTATTGTGTAATTAACTCAATTAGAAGTTTTGATACAATTTAAAGTCACATAAATATTTAAATTTTTGAGTAATTAAGCTAAATTTTCATCATGTTTTTAAAATTATGTAAAAGAAATTTATCACAATTTTACTTATTTTTTTATAATAATTATAACAAATTTGATTTTTGTCAAGATAAAATCACATATTAAAATAAATATAATTTTATTACACAAATTTATTTTATCATAATACACAATTTTTTATAATTAATATTTTTCTATCATTGGACATTATATTTTTATTTGTAAATTAATTTAAATTATGATATATGACTTAAATATAATTTTATGTAGACTTACAGTCACTTGCTTAAAAAAATAAATTATATTTAATTTATTAAGTATTTAAATAAAAGCAAAAAATTTTAATCAAGTTTCATTTTATATAAAATTTATCTTACTAAAAAAAATTTTAAAAGAAATTTATTATTTCTCTGTTAACAAATTATGAGAAAATATTACATAAATGATAAAAAAATAAATGAATATTTTAAAATTGAATAACAAATGATCTAACCTGAAATATCAATTTTAAAAAATAAATTTGAACACAATCCGAAATCATTTTTATATACACGGTTAGATGAGTGACCCAAACCTATATAAATTTGGATGAACCGAACTCAATCCGATTAAAAAATGACCAAATCCTACTTGTTTGCCACCTCTACGTGAATTATTAATTAAACTACATTTTCTCACCAAACGAAGTTTAGAAGGGCTATTTAAGCAGAACGAAAACGAGAAAAAGAAAGTACTTGAGTTACACTCTTGAAGTGCTTTCATCTCTCAAATCTTCCACTAGAAAGTTGACATTAGGAGGGGACAGCCTCATCTTCCTCTTTTATTTTCTTAGGAATATACAGGGAAAAAAATGCATATAAGTCGGATCAACAACAGAGAAAACGACGACCTTCAGTCCAAATTAAGGGCATCACATTCCAGATCAAGCAAGGAAGATGTGATACTTATCTCACCGTCCCTCTCTTTGTCTCTTTACATATCAAAGAGATAGGGGATGCAGTTTACGGAAAGGAAGCTCTTACTTCATTTTATAGCTCATGGTGGTTTGTAGTTTTAATGCCTCCATATTACAAAATCTATCCTTCCAGAAATAGAGTATCCATCTCAATGTGTAATTTTCCGAATGAAAACATGTTATATTGTATAATATAAATTTCACTAAAATAGTTACTCATTTTAATACTTTTAAAATATATTAATTTTATCTATTTTTTAAACTATCTAGGCCTCATTTAGTTTGTACCACACACACATATATTTATATAATTAAAAATATATCATATAACTGATTGTTAAAGAATACACATACACACACTCATATATATATATATATATATATATATATATATATATATATATATATATATATATATATATATATATATATATAGAAATTATTATAATTTTTTTATGTTTTATTTAAAAAATTTGGGAATTT